>PVJC01055554.1:0-10157 GCA_004026665.1 Murina feae
ATTAGAAATTAGAGATAAAAACATTTTTAACAACATCCAACACACTGATTCTAGTGTCTTTATAGCCAGTCTGTATCCATATATTCCATATAGTTGAGATGATACATTATTCAGATTACTTATATTATTGCAATACTTTTCATTTCTTATGTTAATTCTAATTGGATTTCTATTCCTTTCAATTAAAGTAAGCTAGTTTGCATTTGTTATAACAGAATAAGCTATTCTGCAACAAGCAAATCTCACTATCTCAATGCCTTTCTCTCCAGGGCACTTCCTTTTAGATAGTGATTCAAGTTTTCAACAATTTTGATATTATGGCTCATACTGATATGGCATTTTTGGACTGGAACATGCAGTGTTCCCCTGGGCAAGCTTCCAGGGAGCTTTGTCTATGGGAGTCGAAGAATGAAACCACAGGTGGAAGATGGGATAGGAAATTTATTGAAGAATAAGCACAGACTCCCACATGGGGAGAGGCAAAGAGTTCCACTGAATGTTTTATAAAGGCTGCAGAATTGTGTGCTTGATACCCCCTTTGATTTGGTCACTATAGTTGCTGGGGTACTTGTCCCAGAATCAAAAAGGGCTCAGGAATCTGGAGAAGGGGCCATGTGTAGATGACATAGGAATCCAGCGAATCATAAAGCATCCAGAGACGAGATACAATTTTGAAAGGCATTTGGGGATCAGAGGAGCTTAGCTAAAGGAATTAAGTTCTAAGGTCTTAAGTTTAAGGCCTTAGGTTCTCCCTGTCCCCAGGACCCCATGATTTTATTAACACAACTAGAGACCCGGTGCATGAAATTCGTGGAGTGGGAGTGGGGGGTGAGGCTGGTATCCCTCAGCCCAACCTGCACCCTTTCTAATCTGGGACCCCTTGAGGGATGTCCGACTGCCCGTTTAAATGGCTTTCACAATCCAGGACTGCTGGATCCCAACCTCTCGCCTGCCAATTGCCCCTAACCACTCCCCTGCCAGCCTGATCAATGCCTAACTGCTCCTGTGCCAGTCTGATTGCCCCTAACTGCCCTCCCCTTGCCAGGATCGTCCTCCCCAACTGTCCTCCCCTGCATTCCTGGGTCCCTCCCAACTGCTTTCCTCTGCCAGCCTGGTCCCCCTCAACTGTCCTCCTCTGCTGGCCTGGGTCTCCCCCAATTGTCCTTACCTGCAGGCTTGGGTCCCTCCCAACTGCCCTCTCTTGCTGGCCATCTTTGACCACATGGGGGAAGCCATCTTGTGATGGTCAATTTGCATATTATTCTTTTATTAGATAGGATTTGTCCTGAGGTGAGGCAGAAACATACACTTCAAAGGGTCAGGGTTTGTACAGAGTCCATTGTCAGAATGGAGGAATTAGCTTATGGCTGTTTGACCAGGAGGAGGAAATAACATGTAGATTAAGATGCTCTTTAACTGTCTGGAAGCCACAATCAGTTTGATGTATCCTATTAAGGTTTGGGGAAATGCCTTTAGCCATTCCCAACATGTGACTACATGTGTGACTCAACACTGTTGAGTCCCCAAGTCTCATCAACCTTCTGATGAAACTCTTGAAATTATGGCATGATGGAATTGGTTGCTGGCAATAGTAACTCCTGAGCTCAAAGGTCAAACCTCACATGGGAAGTGTTCTCCTGTTCCCTCTGGGCTTTCCTCCTCCTTCTTTATTTTGTAAATATAGACCTTTTGCTACTCCCAGTTCCTTTATCTTATGGGAATGTAACTGTTGCCTCTCCCCACACACTTGTCTTGTGGAAATGTAACTTTTTGCAGCTCTGCAACCTGTGCTTTTTCCATGGACCCTCTCAACTTTAAAAATTCCCTACACCTGCCTATTTCACCCCCCAAAATTCTTTTTCCAATATCATGACATACCTTTATCCTGATGTCACTGCTGAAGTAACAGTGTAGAGAATTGATGAGCTCTTACATATTTGAATTATAAGTGACACACATCATTTCTATGCAAGTTCCATTGGATAAAATTTTGCCCTAACTGGTTTGGCTCAGTGGACAAGAATTGGCCTGTGGATTGAGAGGTCCTAGGTTTGATTCCAGTCAAGGGTACATACCTGGGTTGTGGGCTCAGTCTCCAATAGGAGATGATCAATGCTTCTCTCTCATCATTGATGTTTCTATCTCTCTCTCCCTCTCCCTTCCTCTGTGAAATCAATAAAAATATATTAAAAAACAAATTTGTCTGGTGGTCCCTAAACTTACTATAAAGAAAGTTAAAAAAATAAATAAGCAAAGGGAAAAATTGTTATACTCTCTCTTAAATAAAGGAGAGAAATAACGTCTTATTTATGATTCTATCTCTCGCATACGTGATACTTAACATTCAGTAAATGTTGATTTTAATTGAATAGCTGCATGGAAATGTCTGCAATATAAGAAAACAATATTTCTTTAAAAAATTACAACACATTTTAAACATAGCACACTTTTCAACAATGGTCATTTTTATCTTACTCTAAAGCTTATATTTGCATATATTCACACACATCAACACATCCGTTTCATAGACCAGGGATTTTAACCAAAGCAGGCTGGAGACCCTGAACCTAACTGTCCCTTAAACCACACAAAGTCAGTTCAAACACATGGGGGCAGACATTTGCAATGGCTAACCATGAGGTTTGACCATGATTGGTTGGTTATTTTTAGCTTGTGACGCATTTTTTTTTCACGTACTAGCCAAAGTACCTAGGCAAAGTGGTATAGCGGCAGATTTGGAAATTACCGAGAAATTGGTACAGCGGTCTGGTAGGGTTAAGTGAGGAATAGAGTAGGCAGGGACTTGTTCAGAAATATATGTCTATTATGTCAGGCAAGTAGGAGGATGTGGCCTGACAGCCCCCATTGTTAGGTTGGCAATGCTTAGTAAACCAGTGTTATAGGGAGCAGGATATATTAAGGTAAACCAGACCAAATAAGTGACAAAGAACCCTTTTATCCAATTATAGTTTCATTCTTATGAGAAAGTGCAACTGAAACCACTGATAACTAAAATGAATATGTAAATTGGGTAAAATTTGTAAACATTTTAACACAAAAAAACAATAATACTATTGAAATGTAAAATTGAATTAAGTAATATTATAATTCTTTTGTTACAGAAAAACCAGAGAAGAACCAAGCAACGCTTAGAGAGATGGAGTTACATTTATTACTCACGGGCCCAGAGGAAAAATGTTTCTCAAATTCTGGGTGAAATCACACAGGAAGTTTCCTGTATTTATATAATTTTACTTTCTTTGTCTCCCAAATATGTTTTTTTCTGATTCCCTTTGCAAGTTCTTAAAGGGTCCGATGTGCTAGGGCTTTGAGACCTCAATCAAAGGCTTGGCCTGATGCCAGCACTGATAACTTCGTCTGGAGAAGGTTTAATGGCCTCTCTGAAATGGGGGTAGTCTTATTTTCCTTATTATTTAAGCCAGAAGCATTTACAGAAGCCAGAAATAGCAGGGTTAGAATTTCAAAGTTTTTATATAAGATGGATGCATCACTTTGAGCTGTATGCATTTATTAGATGATGGAAATTTGATCATTTACTTCAGGAAATCAAAGGTGCATTACCCAATTTGAGGCAGAAAATTAAAAAAAATACTCCTATGAAACTGCAATTCTCTGAGGATTTATTCTCCCCTTCTCTTAAGTTCTTATTAAATTCAAATTATACCTCAAATTTCAATTGGTAATTGAAATACTATATATACTTTTCAATAAAATATTTTAATTACCCCTTTCTTCATAGAATTTACTTGCACTTAACAAAGCTTGATAATATATGTCAGAAAAAAATTAATGCCATATTGTCAAGAAATGTTTAAACCTTAATTAATAAGACTCTTCACTCTGTGAAAGAATTCTTAATGTTTCATATTTTTAAATCCCAAGTCTCCCAGGTAAATTTGTTGCAGAAAGACCAAAAAAACTAAGCAATGCTTTGAAGAAGTGGAGAAATCACAGTTTTAATAACACGCGTGGACTCTGGGGTTATCCCAATCCCAAATCAGAGTGGGGGTAACCCGTGAGAATTTTGCCTTATAACTGCCTCTCGAGTTCATTGTACTGTAAATATGCTCCCTCCCTGGAGGAAGTGCAACTCCCACCTTCTCTTCCCCCAGGTGTTCCAAGGTTATGGTGTCAGCTAACAATCCACCCTTCCCCCAGGGCAGCGCTAATCCAGTTTTGGTGAAGGAGGCAATGCCTCAGCTGAAGGTCATTCCCCCAGAACATCAGAGCTACCTTTGAATTGGCCCCTTTAGCCTTCTCAAATTGAAAACAATTTATTTTCAAATCCATTCATATACATAGCAATGTATTTGGTATAATTTCTTTTTTAAAAAATATAGTTTTATTGATTTCAGAGGAAGAGAGTGGGAGAGAGAGAAACATTAATGGTGAGAAAGATCAATGATCGGTTGCCTCTTGCATGTCCCCTACTGGGGTCAAGCCTGTAAGCAGACATGTGCCCTGACTGGCAATCAATCCATGACCTCCTGGTTCATAGCGCAAAGCTTATCCACTGAACCAGGCTATTATTTCTTTTTCACTGCTATTGACTCAGTATCATAAGGAAATCCATCATATCATGTAATGTTATTACAATCCTCTAAATGCATTTAAATTCATATTTTCACTAGTAGCCCGTTTGGTGCACGAAATTCATGCACATTAAAAGGGAATTAATTAGAGGAAATATTTTAATATTGCTATTTGCCCTTTATAATAGATGTGTCAGAGATGAAAGAAAATTAATAAAATGTATATAAAAATCTCCCTCCTGTCAGAGTGTGAGGAATGCCATGGGACCCAAAGTCAAGTCCCCGCCCACCTGCACGTGCCTCAAAATCGAGAGAGACCAGACCCAGGCAGCCTTGCCCCCATCAAGCCCCACTGGGCGGGGGTGCAGCCTCAGGTCCCCTGACACAGCCTCAAGTCCCCTGGCCTGACCTCAGATCTCCTGGCCCTGGCACTGGGGTGGGGGACATGGCCTCAGGTCCCCTGGCCTGGCCTCAGATCCCCTGCTCCAGCACAAGGACTTGAGGGCTCAAGGATATGATGACCATTTGCATATTAGCTATTTATTATATAGGATATGCACAAAACACGAATAAGTGCAGAGATGACTCTTTTTAAACTTAAATCGTATACATAAATTAAATTGTATACATACATAGGCACTTTATCCAAAGGATATACTGCATGTTGACTCGTACTTTAAGATCAAAAAAAGGAGGAAAGATTATCAAAGGCGAAAATGTCCTATCTTTCATCAGTTGGTGAGCTATGATGGTAAAACATTAGTAAAACCCCAGGGGATAGTTAAGTCTTATCTAGCATTTGGGCGGAAAGTAGCAACATTTCAGAAGTTCCTGCTGCCAGCACCCTCAGGCTCCAGGATATTAACTCATCTACACTTAAGATAATCCACCCAACTTAATACACAACCTTGATATTCTGCCACTCTGGCCCAGTGGGTTTATCCTTATGTTTCACATTTAACTTAGTTTGTACCTATAGGTCTCTTGATAACCTGCTATCTCTGAAACCTGTCTGCTTAAATGAGATAAGCTAAAGAGAACTGATAGGCTTGCTGTCAAATACATCCTGGCGATGCAGGGAAAGGAAAGCTTTCAGGGACTCCTTTAGTCCCTTAACTAGGAGAGATATCAAGCTTTTCTGAACTGCCATGCAATACAACGAGTGGTTTTCTGATCTGTCATACTTGCCTACTAGTAACAGAGCACAGATCATATTGTTCACATTCCTCCGTTCAAAGTGTTAAAATTCCAGCTGAATGACACTATAAAGGGGGGAAAACACAGGTGCTTCGGCTTTGTTCACAAAGTCATCAAGATCTGAAAGACTTATTTTTATCAGCACTCTTATCCTAAGGAATCTCCTTGAGGGAATGTAGAGCTTTGTAGCAGAGCCATAAAGCAGAATCTGAAGTCTAGTTATGGTTGTAATTTGCACAGATCACTTGGTGCTCTAACGCCATGCTCTTGATCACAGCATAAATCACACTTTAATTTTAACCTTTGCAGTTCATCAATAGATTAAATATCAAAAATAATTCAAGTCTGACACTATTGGTTTACAGGTAAGTTTAACAAGAAGGGGGAGGCTTAATGATGTATTAGTTGCCTTGTCAAATAAGGCATAAAGATTCATGACTCTTAACCTATGTTTCCAACACAAACTCGGAGCTATAAATAATGCACACAGCTAATCAGGCATAGAAAAGATATATAGCATCATTGAAAATCAGTTATCTGTACTGCTCCAGCTTTTAAAATGCATCCTACGTAAAGTAACCCGGCGATATAACTAGTAAAAACATGTGCATATTCACAGCCTATATTCAGTCTTTATTTTTAACATTTTATTAGTTCCATAATATAATATTAGTTCCTGAAACACTAACATATTTTTGACAGAACGTTTTAGCTTAAGGTAATATTATGATATACACATAACATTAATTGCTAACATATACATACAGTGATTTTTAAGGTAAAAACGTAACATTTTTTTCATACGTAGTAGTAAAATAATTTATATCAGATAGTAAAATAAAATAGCAGCTCATGCACATTTAAGAAATTGAGTGAAAAGTATGTGGATTAAAGGGTTGGGAATTTTCCCCCTGAACCTGTATTAGTTTCCTAGGGCTGCTGTAATAAAGTATCACAAAGTATGTTATTTAAATTACAGAATTAACTGGCTCACAGGGCTGGAGGCTAGAAAGCCCAGATTAAGGTGTTAGCTGTAAGGAACAGTCTGTCCTATACTTCTCCCCTAGTTTCTGGAGTCAGGCATTTCTTGGCTCATGGAGGCTGCCCTTCTTGTGTCTTCACCTTGTATTTCCTCTTTAGATATCTGTCTCCATGTCCAAATTTCCTTTTTTTAAAAAAAATATATATTTTATTAATTTTTTACAGAGAGGAAGGGAGAGGGATAGAGAGCCAGAAACATCTACGAGAGAGAAACATGCTCCTGCACACCTCGTACTGGGGATGTGCCCGCAACCAAGGTCCATGCCCTTGACCGGAATCGAACCCGGGACCCTTCAGTCCACAGGCCGACGCTCTATCCACTGAGCCAAACTGGTTAGGACAAAATTTTCTTTTTTTAAATAAGGATATTAGTCATATTAAATCAGGGTCCACCTTGGTGACCTCATCTTAACTCCATTATTTTTATACACACCCTACTCCAAGTAAGATTTTTGTGATTTTGAAAAAAGGGAAGCCATAGTTGTGAAGTGTTGGCTCCATTAGAAGGCCTTTGCAAACACTAAAAGTGAAGGCAGTGTCATCTGCTTCCAATAGTAAATCAATTTATTCTATAGGTTTCATAATTTCACATACTTCATGTAACCAAACTGTTATTATAAATGCTACTAAAATTAATCTAAAATCTCAACATTACAGAAAATATAAATTGTAATGGAGTCATGGTCAAGATAATGTCATTATATTATAAACTCAGGAGAGCATAAAATGTATTTGGAATTATTGGTTAAAACTTATTAATTATAATTTTATCTAATAAAACATAACTAATCAAATTAAGTGGTATAATTTTCCAAATTTAGACATGTGTTTAATATAAACAGAGTTGTTAAAAATTATTAAATTTATTGGATAACATTGGTTAATAAAATTATATAAGTTTCAAGTGTATAATGCTATGATACATCATCTGTAATTTGCATGTGTGCCCACTACCCAGTGTCAGATCTTCCATCACTATCTATTTGACCCCCTTCACTCTTTACTGACTTCCACCCTTCTCCTCTCTGGTAACCATCATACTGTTATCTGTGTCTCTCAGTTTTTGTTTGTCTTGCTTGCAAGTTTGTTGCTTTCAGTTTTATATCCCACATTAGAGGCCCAGTGCACAAACTGGTAGGGACCCTAGCTACTGTCAGTCAGGTACTCCCTCCCTCCCCCTGGCCAGCCCCATCCATGGTCAAACTCCTGGATGAACTCCCCATCAAGGAGATAATTTGCATACTATGCTTTTATTATATAGGATATGACTGAGATCATATTGTTCTTGACTTTCTGTCTGACATTTCTTAGCATAATATTTTCAAGATCCATCCATGTTGTTGCAAATTATAGTATTTCCTCATTACTGATGGCTGAGTAGTGCTCCATTGTATATACGAGCCACACCTTTTTATCTAATCATCTACTGAGGGACACTAATTGTTTCCCTGTTTTGAGTACTATGAATTGTGCTGCAATGAATGCTAATGAAAAACATTTGCAAATGTTTGCAAATTTGGGGGGTAGATACCCAGAATAGGGATTGTGATATGATATATCACAAATAAAATATTTTAACCAAAAAATTCTGTGACAAATTAGATATAGAATTTTAAAATATATTTTAAGAGATCAGTATTTACTTTGTCTCTTTGCCAGCTGGCATTAAGATATCACAAATATTTGAGTTTTTACAAGATATTTTAAAATAAATGTAAGTCTCCAAGGGCACTGGATATTTTCTAAATTTGGTTAAATATTGGCAACAGCATGTGAAAATTTTGAAACAAATCATTCCCCTATGGAGCCTAAAATACTTCATTTTTTGTAGATTCTAGTGAAAAGCCATAATTGGAAACAAAGTTTACAAATGGAAAGACCTTGAAATTTATCTATACAAAGCACAGTGAAATAAATAAGGTTTAATTTTGAGTCTCTGAAAGGTCAAGAATGCTGCTGAACATTGTACAAATCTAATTACTGGCCCCCACAAAAAAAGAATTATCTGTCATGAAATATAAACTGTACTAAGGTTGATAAACCTTGATTTTATTGGATAAATGTACAATGCCAGAATTGTGTGAAATTAAGGCCTAAGATTTTGATCCTTCTGGTCAACATCTAATTATACCAAAAGATAACATTTTTGACAAATTTTATCGTATAAAAATATTTATCAAAAACAAATTTTCCAAATTAAGTATTAAAAATAATAGGTCTGAAAATACTTACACTGAAATATTTGCACATTGATGTATAAAAATTAGAATTGATCATTATTTCCATCTGTGCAGTATTTGGAGGGCCTTCAACATGTCTAACTATTACATTAAGGAAATTATCTAGACTTAGAATCACAGAATCATAGAGAATGAACATCTGTAATGCTCAGTTTCACCACATATACAGGTTTCCCTTGAGGGGAGCAGCCACCCCAAAGCTGATATATTTTCCGAAGAAACTTAAGAGTTCTGTTAAACATAATTTTCTTCATTTTATGACACTCCTGATTATGTCTGTTTTACTTTTCCAGCGTTAAGTTTCTGAAAGGCTGAGAAAAAAGACAGGATTTATAAATCATAGTTTTATCAAAATTTATTGACTCAGCATTTCTGCATCTGCTGCTGTGGAAGTGAATTTAAATAAGTGTAGCTGATTCTATTTCATTACTGGACATCTCACTTCCATTGAAAAGTTTTAAGTAGGCTGTGAACTCCTACAAAGTAGAGCTAAATGCCTTCATCATGTTTCTATTCCTCATACCTAGCAGAGGAAACATTTAATTAATTCATATGGTGAATGAATTATATAGACAATAATGTAAAATAAAAGAAAGGTATAAAATATATTGATTCTGTAATAAAACACAAGTCAAATTCAATGGGTTTATGGAAACATGTAATATTAGAAATGAAATGTTAGAATGTATACATTTTTAAGTAGTTTTCATATAAAATAATAAAAATGGTTAAACAAGGAATATAACATGCACAGAACAAAAGGAAAAGCAATATAGTATGTACTTTAAGATACTTGGGATAAAAAAAAATTCAGCCGTATTCAAAACAAAAATACTGAATGATTCAAAGTTATTCATTGTCTTCCAAATATCCTACCATATTTACATTTTAGAATATAAAGATGGGTAGCTTTCTAGTTATATTATTATATATGCACCCCTATGTTCATAGCAGCACAATTTACCATAGCTAAGATTTGGAATCAGCCTAAATGTCCATCAGCAGATGAATGGATTAGAAAACTGTGGTACATCTACACAATGGAATACTATGCTGCTGTGAAAAGGAAGGAGTTCCTAGCATTTGCAGTAGCATGGATGGAAATGGAGAACATAATGCTAAGTGA
>PVJC01055555.1:0-10166 GCA_004026665.1 Murina feae
ATTGGAAATATTTGGATGTCATGATATTTCAATTAATGTGCTGAACTACATGTCCTTAATAGAAATAATCACTTCAATCAAGACACATAATTTTTTTTAAAAAATACAAGATTAGATAGCATTCATAAATTTGGAATCACAACATTAAATTAATAACTTAATCACTTAGATGATCTTGCCTTGACTGGAAATACAAGACATAGAAAAACCATCAAGAAGTGGAAAAGTTCAAGGGATCAAAACAGGTTAAATGAAAATTTGAGCATTAAGTATACAGTAAGACAGGCCACAGACTACAGCTTTGATCATTCTACCATTAATACTCACCCAGCTAGAGTTTAAAGTGACCTAGGGAGATATTCCATGTAGTACTAGGACCAAGTGTGATCTAATTATCTATTATATATGTACTAGAAGCCTGGTGCACAAAATTCGTGCTTGGTGTGTATGTGTGTGTGTGTGTGTGTCCCACAGCCTAGCCTGCACACTTTCCAATCTGGGACCCCAGTGGGACCAGGCCTAAACGAGCAATCAGACATCCCTCTCACAATCTGGGATTGCTGGCTTTCACCATTCACCTGCCTGCCTGCTTGATTGCCCCTAACTGCTTCTGCCTGCCAGCCAGATCACTCCCTAACCACTCCTCTGCCAGCCTGATTGATGTCTAACTGCTCCCTGCCAGCCTGGTCACCCCCAGCTGCCCTCTCCTGCAGGCCATCTTGTGGTGGCCATCTTTGACCACATGGTATGGTGGTCATCTTGTGTGTTGGAGTGATGGTCAATTTGCATATCACTCTTTTATTAGATAGGATAATATATAGTTAAATAAAAAATGCAACTAAATATCTATGGTAGGTAGGTTTTATACATGAAATAGGGGAACAAATAAAATGCTTACATAGTTCCTCAGTTATGCACAACAAAATACATCCATAAATACATGAAGGAAGGACAGTTTCTTAGAGACTTGGCTTAGTTCTGGGGTTGAGAATACAAAATTGGTCTGTAAAAAATTTGTGACAAAAATGAGGATATATTCAAAGGATTATTAGACCATGTTAAAGGGGCATAGGTTGTGTTAAGAATTAGCTTGAAGTCGTTTCTACTATCTATTTCTAGATAATTTTGGCTTAAAAATGAATAAATGACAATGTTTTATAACCCATAGAATTAAATAAGAATCCATGAGTTCACACTGGTAGAAACAAGCAAATATACAAATAAAACAGGAGAAAGTAAAAGCTTTTTCATATTCTAGAATGTTAATTAATAAATGCAAAGAGAATGAATGAATTAGAAATATCATCATTTTGTATTTATGTGTTTTTTTAAATGATATATTTCTGCCAAACTACATAAACTATATCTGATCATGAGGAAACATTAGACAAACCCAAAATAAATATTTAATATCCTTCAGAATTTCAAGGTAATAAAAGAAAAAAGAAAATTTTAGAACAGTTCCAAATTTATACCCCTAAAGATACTCCACAATTAGATACTCCACTTTTGATCCTTGACTAAAAACCACGTCAAAAAAAATTTTCCTTTTGATATAAAGGACAATTTCAGGTAATTGGCAAAATTGAATAAGGTCTTTAGATCAGAAAATATTATTAAGAATAGCAATTTGCTGATTTGGATAATTGTACCATCAGATAGGTAAAAGAACGCCCCCCTTTCTAGAAACGCAGACTAAAGTAATTAGGGATAATGGGGTATTTTTAAAGCATTGTGGTAAAAATTAAAGGCAGTGTCCGCTTTGCACTGTAAACATGACTGTCCAAACTGAAACCAAACAAAACGATCTTAAAGCCAATGGAAAAATTAAAGCTATTCTGTAACTCTTTAAAAGTTTTGCAAAAATATTATAAGACTATTTTACTGTTGGTTATAATGTATAAGGACAGCAAAAAAGTCAGAACTAGTATTTATGTAATCCGCTATATTTAAAACATTAAAATTTTGAGAACAAAATTATTTTATTTTCTTTGTAGAAAATGAGTCAAAATAGTTTAAACACTGCTTGTCTTCTTGTCATGATATAATTTGTGATACAGGCTATCTTTTCTATTCCAAGGGAAATTGCCATTTCCTAAATTTGGATCAGCTTCCAATCTTTTATTCTATGCTCTTTCAATGCTGTGAATATCTGAGATGTTTTATAATGTTAATTTTTTGCAAGCATCACTCCCTCAGCACACTTTTTTCTTCTTTTTTTGTCACAGCCACTTTATTTATTTATATTGATAAATTTATCTGCGTGGATATCCTCTGACTGCATAGTTTCTTTCTTTTTTAAAATTTTTTTAAAATATATTTTTATTGGTTTCAGGAAGGAAAGGAGAGGGAGAGAGAAATAGAAACATCCATGATGAGAGAGAATCATTGACTGGCTGCCTCCTGCATGCCTCCTACTCGGGATCGGGATGGAGCCTGCAAACCAATCATGTGCCCTTGACCAGAGGAATTGAACTTGGGACCTTTCAGCCCACAGTTCCATGCTCTATCCACTGAGCCAAACCAGGTAAAGCAGTTTATTTCTTTTTTTAGAAAAAGTATTTTTATTGATTTTTCAGAGAGGAAGGGAGACGGCGAGTGACAGAAACATCAGTGATGAGAGAATCATTGATTTGCTGCCTTCTGCACACCCACACTGGGGATGGAGTTTGCAACCAAGGCATGTGCCCTGACCTGGAAGCAAATCATGATTTCCTGGGTCATAGGTGGATTCTCAACCACTGAGCAACACTGGCCAGGCTGCAGTTTCTTAAAAAGCATAAGTGCAGCATTCCCTCGGTCACCTATCTCTTCTGTAAGTGCACTTACATTTCACTCTCAGCATTATCACTTTTTGTCCCTTTGCTGCATTTTTAAGTTTGTTGGCCAAAGCTTTCTTATAATTATTCATTTGTGTAAAGCTATATGTGCATTTATCACTAGGAGACAAGGAAGCAGCAGGACTTCATGCTTTGTGTCCATGCATGACCCTATTATGAACCCATTAACAGATGCAGAGTGACCCATTGCTGCCAGAATTTGAAAGAAGTTATATATGTAATTGCTCACAGATCCTAATGTTCCTTTGTTATTTACATAGTAATTTGTGGACTGAAGAATTCATAGCAAAGCTTTTACTTTATGTATTCATTCATAGTTAATGAGGTATTAAAAGACAAATTGGGGAACATTAAAAAAATTAAAAGTTGATTTGAGTAAAAATTGATTCCAATCAGGCAGCGCCAAACTGGAAGTGGTTAAGAGCCAGGGAAAGACTTATATAGAGGAGAGGCAAAAGCAAAGAAAGGAAATTATGTGATTGGCTGTAGTTTAAAACCCAGTTGGCTGTTTGTGGCTGGTCGTCCTTAGCATTTTGATTTTATTACTCTGAGGCACTGATAGAGTTAGATTTTGGTTTGCTTATGTAGAATTCCATGGCATATCAATCAAATGGCAACCTTGATTAATTAATCTGACAATGCCAATGAAATTTAATTGCTTATTTGGGGAACTGTTGTGATTTAACTAAAGTTTGGTAACTGAAATATGAGCATATCAGAATTTTGCAAAACGAGGGTTGCGTCTATTAAAAATTTAAGCCATTATTTTGGAATTGTTCTTCTACTAAGCTTTTATATAGTACCTAATACCGTTCCCAACATAGGATTGAAGTGGGAATTTGGGGGAACACAGGCAGGCTTAGGGATTTTTTAGAATTGGGGTCCATGGAAAAGTGCAGGGCCAGACTGGGAGAAGGTACATTTCCATAACACAAGGAAGCCAGGTGCACTTACATCTCCATAAGACAAGGGAGCAGCAACAGTTGCATTTGCGTAAGACAAGGGAACTGGAAGTAGCCAGGAAAGGTCTATATTTACAAAATAAAGAGAAGGAAGCCCTTCATTCAGATGGGAAAGAAGAAAGCCCAGAGGGAATAGGGGAACAATGGGGAAGGAGGAGGAGAACATTTTAAGTGCCCTGTGAGGTTCCACCTTTGAGCCCAGGATTTACTATAGTAACCAACTTTGGGGAAGGAACTCAGTGGGACTTTTCCTCATCCTACATGGGAGTCAGTTCTGTGGGACTCTTCTCTCTCCCCACGTGGGAGTCTGTACTTGTTCTTCAATAAAGCTCCACCTTTGCTACACCACTTTCTGTCCATGAATTCATTCTTCGATTCCAGCGGACAAAGAACCTGGGTTCCAGTCCAAAAATTCGATATCAAGATGCCTCCACTACCTGAGTTTTGGTGGGAAAAGGGGTCCTTATATTCTCCTTTAGAAGATAATGACTAGAACTGCTGGCAGCTGAGACATATCTGTGTGAACCAAGACTGACTGATAAAATAGAAGGATATATAACTAGAGGAAATGACTCAGAAATTCATAACAATTGGAAGTTATTCAAGGTGGTCAGGGCATTGAAGATCAGTAGCAATGCCAGTGTCCAGCGAGGGGTATGAAGTTTTTTCTGGCAATGGCCAATGGGTGGTGTTTTGAGCAAGCAAATCCAAGTGTGTGAGTAATTGTTCTCTTCTTTGGGTTGTGCCCATTTTATAGGATAGATGCTTCAGGCTTTCCCTTGATTCTGTGAGCTTCCTTGGATCCTTTCAGGTCTATAGTCTTCTTAATAAACCCAGAGTCATTATCAATACCTGGCAGAAAGCTGCATGAAGTCGTCCATCCCATCCAAGCTTAGCTCTCCTTATCTCCTTATTTTTAATAGCAGTCATTTTGAGTAATTTGTATATTTGTTGTGTGCAACCAGTCATTTGCACATTTTCAACTTTCCATTAGGTTATATAACCACAAAGAATGTTGAATTTCTTGTACTCCATTATGCTCTGCTGGGGGCCCTTGTCCCTCCTGCCATTTTCCTGCTATTCTCATTGTAGGTTTCATGATTAATAGTCTTTGGCTTCCAGTAAACAGTGACTGCCTACACCTTGCCCCCACTGGCTGCTGGTCTCATTGGTTACTATGACTGACCTTTACAAGAGACGTAAATATCCCCCACTCTCTACTCTTCCTCGCTGATGCCATTTTGACTTCAGCCTTTCTGATAGCAGATAGAACAATAAATTTGTAACTCTTTGCCCCTTTGTCCTCATGCTGTCCTCCTTCAGCAACCCTAATAGTCAGCCCCTGTAAATCAATTTAGAAAATATTCCTTCTATTTGTTAAAATTCTGATGAGAATATGAATTCTGCTACTCAGAAAAGTACATGTACCCACAGAACACACTGCTGCATTAAATTTGAGGAGTGGGAGGGGCTAAGAAAGGTACTGCTCCATGACAGTGGGACAATAGGCAATATTTATTTATTTATTTATTTATTTATTTATTTATTTATTTATTTTAATCCTCACTCAAGGATATGTTTTTATTTATTTTAGAGAGGGAGTAAAGGAGATGGGGAGAGAGAGAGAGAGAGAGAGAGAGAG
Source organism: Murina feae (assembly GCA_004026665.1). NCBI lineage: Eukaryota > Metazoa > Chordata > Mammalia > Chiroptera > Vespertilionidae > Murina > Murina feae. The sequence goes on from PVJC01055555.1 coordinate 5,445, forward strand.
AGAGAGAGAGAGAGAGAGAAAGAAACATTGACGTGAGAGAGAAAAATTAACTGGTGGTCTCACATACAGGTCCAGACTAGGAAGTGAACCCACAACCTGGATATGTGCCCTGACTGGGAATTGAACCCCTGATCCTTCAACACCTGGGAAGACACTTGTTCCAGATCCCCAAACTGGTTGACAATGCACGGGTATTAATGGACAGGCCAGGCTACTCCTCTTATGGAGTCCAAGGTTACTGTCCCAGGTTCTTTTTGCGAAGAGCAGGGGTTTTATATTGAACCAGAGCAAAGATACAATACACACAAAGCAGTTAATGAGATGCTTGAATCACACAGGGTTTATTTACCTAAGTCCTAGTGGCTTCTAGGGTGCAGGCAGGCCACCCGGCGATCCTCACAACAAGACACACAGCAGCACAGCAGGCTGGTCCATGAGATGAGTTGAGGTGCACCACGGTCTGGAGGTTCAGTCTCAGCACTCCTGGCCACCGGCTCGGCTCGGCTCGGCTCGGCTCGGGCTTCACTCGGACAGAGTCTCAGTATCTGGCGTCTCAGGAAGGGAGATGAGAGGAGTCCACCGTGGAGTAGCGGTTGACTGCTCTGAGGCACTTGCTCAAAGGCTCTTCTTTTAAGCACAATTCAGCAGGTTTCTTCAGTGTCTTATCGGGGATGCCTGATGTGGCTTCTGCCCTTCTATCTATTTCACACATTTGGGGCGTAGCAGGGTGTAACAGGGTGTAGCCCTTTTTACTTTAACATTTCTAGTTTTTAGTAAAGTAGTTCACACATCCTAAAACTCAAAAAGTCTTGTCACTGCAAACCAAACTCTATCTAATACATTTCATTCGCCTAACACACTCTTTAATAATTACTATAACCACACTCTATCTAATACATTTCATATACCTAACTAACACACTCTTAACCAAACTCTCTAATACATTTCAGATGCCTAACTAACACACTCTTAAATAATTACTGTAACAACACTCCAATCAAATAAGCCACACCAGCCAGGGTGATAACAGGCAATCCTATCTAATAAAAGAGTAATATGCAAATTAGTAGTCACTCTGTGACAAAAATGGCAGCGCCCATAGAGGTGGGGCAGGACACTGGTGGTGTCACCCTGGCAACATTGCCTGAGCAACCGGCAACCCCTGCACAGGTCTCGCTGCCCTGGAGCAAGTAAGCACCACCAGCAAGTAGCCCCCAGAAGGGCCTGCTTATGGGTCACTGGCTATTGGAGAGCAGGCAAGGCTAGCCCAGCAGCAGGCAGCGCACAGGTGGGTTTGCCTGCTTCCCAGTCACCACTGAGAGATCAGGGATTAGGCAAGCATGGCCAGCAGGCAGCACGCAGCCCTGGCCACAGCTCAAGGGAGAGAATAACATGCAGGTGAGGTCTGGAGTTTAAGACATCAACACAGAGGAGTGCCTGCTCCAAGCCTCCATGGCATGCCTGGGGGCAGGCCCCCAGCAGACAGACACACACATACAAGGCGAATGCTCTGAGCCTCAGATTCGGCTGGGGGCAGGCCTCCAGTGAGGACACACACACACACACACACACACAGGGTGCCTACTCTGAGTCTGTGCAATGGAGCTGGGGGCAGGCCCCCAGCAGACCGATACATGCACACACGGCACCTGCCAGACTGGGGCCATCAGTAGGACATCCACTGAGGATTCCTGGACTGTGAGAGGGGGCAGGCTGGGCTGAGGGACCACCCCAACCTCTTCCCCATGCAAGAAATTGACCTCTAGTTCTTAATAAAAATACATTGTATGTTTTTTTAGCTATCCAAAACATACTAATATCTTCCAAGTGGATTGTTAATAGATCTCTTTATTTTGTTGACTTATTTCTTACTTTCAACTAAGCAAAATTAAGTACCAATGTACTGTGGGAAATAGAGACAAATAATTATTATACTCTATAATGAATAATGAATGTCATTTGAAAAATAATTGACATTGATTTAATAACATATCAGTCAGAAATAATAAAATGATTTGCATTTGTGAAGTTAGTAATGAAAAACATGTCTTTATGATATTGAGACATTTCCTCTTTCTCTACTCCTTAACTGAAGCAACTAATATAAAATTTATTAAAATAATTAAATCTCCTTATAGTATAGATATAATCTTCACTATTTATTATTTTTTATTGAAACTGTTCATTTATTATCATGGATTGTAACTTGAATTTTTTCAGCTGTTCATCAACATGGATTCATGACAACTTTTTATTGTCATTAACTATAACTTGAAATTGTCATATTGAGTACTTAAAAGCTTCAAATGAATGGCAGTATAAGAGCTTTTGCCTTTATATTAAATTTAATTTTTATATTAATTTAACATGGTTAAAGAATAGAGGAAGGCATTGTATTAAATGGTATCTCACATTAAATTGAGAGTTCAGCCTCCAAAATTTTCATGGAACATTACATAATTTATACATTCCTTAATATATTAAAATGTCTCAATATTTTTCTTATTATTTATATATTAAATTTATTGGTGTGACATTTGTTAGTAAAATTATATGTTTCAGGTATACAATACTATAACCTATACATCATCTATATATTGTAATGTGTGTTAACCACCCCAAGTCAAGTTTGCAAATTCCAAGTATGTTTTGATGTATTTCAAAACATGAGTTTAATATGTATTCCACAATAAAATTTGGCTGGAATAAAACAAACAAAAAATAACTTTGCAATCTTACTTAAAATGTATAAAAGTTATTTTGATGTTATATAGATTTAGAAAAGTTTGAATGTTCCAATTTGAGAATGCATGACTCTCGAACTATAAATAAAAATTAGGGACATAGCCCTGACCGGTTTGGCTTAGTGGATAGAGCATCAGCCTGCGGACTCCAGGGTCCCAGGTTCGATTCCAGTCAAGGGCATGTACTGTAGTTGCAGGCACATCCCCAATAGGGAGTGTGCAGGAGGCAGCTGATCGATGTTTCTCTTTCATCAGTGTTTCTAACTATCCCTCTTCCTTCCTGCCTGTAAAAAATCAATAAAATATATTTTTTAAAAATTAGGGACATAATTTTTATCACACTTAATTTTTTTTACCCATTTAAAACGCAAAATAAGAAACATGAACTTTTAAGAGTGAAAATCTGACAAGCAACAGGTTTACATTTTAAAGAGAAGCTTTTTGCAAACATTTATTCCTTTATTCATTTACTCTTAAACATTAATTCTTCAGATTTTCTGATTATGCATTCCACATAAGATACATATTTGAACACAAGCATCACATTCATACAAAAGTATAAAACATACAATATTCAAATGTAGTAAATAATCTTTGTAAATGGTTTTTTGTACATATTTAACCAATATTTAGTGTTTTTTTTGTTTTTTTTGTTAACTTTATTGGGGTGACATGGGTTAATATGATTATATAGGTTTCAGGTGTGGATTTCTATGTTACAAAATCTGTATACTGCACTGTTTCCCCACCACCCAATGTCAAATCTTCTCCCATCACCAAGCATATGCTCCAACCAAGATACCATGAAGTTAGAAATCAACTGAAAAAAAGGAAGTAAAGAAACTCATAAATGCGTGGACATTAAAAAACAAACTACTGCCTTTCCATCTGGCCACAGCCATCAGGTAAGCCAAGATAGGTGCTTACAAGTACATCCAGGAACTATGGAGGAAGAAGCAGCCCGATGTGATGCGCTTCCTCCTCTGGTGCGCTGCTGGCAGTACCCCCAGCTCTCGGCGCTCCACAGGATACCCTGCCCCACCTGGCATGACAAAGTGAGCAGGCTGGGCTACAAGGCCAAGCAAGGTGATGTCATATATTGATTCTTGTGCACCGTGGTGGCCGCAAGCACTCTGTTCCTAAGGGTGCGACCTATGGCAAGCCTGTCCATCACGTTATTGACCAGCTGAAGTTTGCTCGAAGTCTTCAGTCTGTTGTTGAGGAGCTAGTTGAATGCCAGAGTGCTGAATTCTTACTGGGTTGGTGAAAATTCCATGTACAAATTCTTTGAGGTTATTCTCATTGATCCATTCCATAAAGCTATCAGAAGAAATCCTGACACCTAAACCAGTCCACAAGCAGAGGGAGATGTGAGGGCTGACATCTGCGGGCCGCAAGAGCCGTGGCCTTGGGAAGGGCCGCAAGTTCTACCACACTATTGGTGGTTCTCGCCGTGCAGCTTGGAGAAGGCACAATACTCTCCAGCTCCACCATTACTGCTAATATAAATAATGTTTGTAAAATTCTTAACCTAATAAACAATTTAGGACAGTCAAAAAAAACTATTAAAAAATTACTGGATCAAAAAGAAATAAAAGATGGGATCGAAATATATAGTGAGACAAATGAGAATGATAATCTAAACTAATAAAAGCGAAATATTAAAATTAACCGTTTCTCCGAGACAGGGTAAGCCACGCCCACCAGCCAATCAGAGCGGCTGTATGCAAATTAGCCCAGCCAACATGGCGGCCGCCACTCCCGGACCTGAGTAAACAGCCTTTTCCATTGCGGCAGGAGAGAAAGTGAAGCTGAGCCCCTCAGCTCAGCTCCGATTACACTGCCTCTAGCGAAACACAGCTTTTTGAAACATTGTAACAATCACAGAATCCTCCGGAGCTGAAGGAAAGAGCAGTAACAATTGTTTCATTATAGACGCTGCGAGGTGAAGCAGACGAGGCTTCGTTAGTAGTTAGAA
>PVJC01055556.1:0-10159 GCA_004026665.1 Murina feae
AAGGCGCCTGGCAGACTGGGGCCATCATAGGACATCCACTGAGGGGTCCCAGACTGTGAGAGGGCACAGGTCGGGCTGAGGGACTCCCTCCACCCCGAGTGCACAAATTTTTGTGCACCGGGCCCCTAGTAATTTAATATTTTCAGATAAAAATAATTATGAGTTATTATTGTATAACATTGGATATAATAACTATTGCTAGGATAAATTACAGTATGACTCCCACACTTATTACTAGGTTTTACATTATTTCAAGCTGAAAGAATTCTTTATTTATATGTCAATGGCAATATCTTAATATAACTATTTTCTTCTGTGTCTGACAATTTCTCCCTCTGAAACTTATGAAAATAAGGATTTGACATTCTATGATTTGGGTTTCTTCATTTATGGCCCTGTTTCAGAGGAGTATCTATCTGCTTGCTCTGCCCTTCAGCAGAGATAAAATCATCAGTCTTTCCTCTGAGACAGTCTGCATTTCATCTGCATTATCTCTGCCTTGAATGGTTCATTACACTGACCTGAATTGGTTTCCTAAATGTTGTGAGCAAGTTGAAAAGAGAAAGGTTCTATTGTACTTTTTTTTCCTTGCATTTTACAATTTTTTTGGTTTTTTATTTTCTTTATTGATTAAGGTATTACATATATGTCCTTATTCCCCTCTTGTCCCCCACAACCCCACTCATGCCTCACCCCCCTGGTGTCTGTGTCCATTGGTTAGGCTTATATGCATGCATACAAGTCCTTTGGTTGATCTCGCGCCCTTGCCCCCACTCTTCTGTATTTTCCCCCTGAGGTTTGACTGTGTGATCGATGCTTCTCTATCTCTGGATTTGTTTTTGTTCATCAGTTTATGTTGTTCATTATATTCCACAAATGAGTGAGATAATGTAATATATATCTTTCTCTGACTGACTTATTTCACTTCTTAGCATAATTTGACTCAGTGACCAAGTTCTAGGAATATATCCCAAGAAGCTAGAAACACCAGTCAGAAAGGGTATATGCACCCCTATGTTCATAGCAGCACAATTCACCATAGCTAAGATTTGAAAACAGCCTAAGTGCCCGTCAGCAGATGAGTGGATTAGAAAACTGTGGTACATCTACACAGTGGAATACTATGCTGCTGTAAAAAGGAAGGTACTCCTACCATTTGCAACAGCATAAGTGGATCTATTATACTCTCATCCTCTTGGAAGTTTTCCTTTTCCTTTTATTTTTTTCCTGGCAGTGGATTAAAATTAAGGTGACCAGATTTAAAGCGGTACACCATTGACGGGGCGGGGGTGTCTTTTTTTTCTTTTCTTTTCTTTTTTATTATTACTTAAAATATTACAAAGCGTAATCAGGACTTTTTTTAAAACGCCACGGAACGCGGGACAAACTGTTAAAAATCGGGACTGTCCCGCCAAAAGCGGGACGTCTGGTCACCTTAATTAAAATGTTTGAAGGAGCCAGGAGGTCACAGTTCAATTCCCAGTCAGGGCACATGCCCAGGTTGTGGGCTCAATACTCAGTGGAGGGCATGCAGGAGACATCTGATCAGTGATTCTCTCTCATCATTGATGTTTCTCTCTCTCCTTCTCCCTTCCTCTCTGAAATCAATAAAAATATTTTTTTAAAAACTTTTGAGGAAAACACACAAAAATCTTTTTTTGAGAAGAAAAAGACAGCTTGTGATCAAATGTCATTTTCTCATTTGCTCTAATAAGTATCAATTTAATGTATACACAATACACAATCTCAACTTATATTATAAAATAATGTCAGGTCACAGTTTTACTTAGGCTATAACTAATGATATATTGCGTCAAATATCACAATACTGAAATATATAATAGAGGCATTTATTACAAAAAGAAAGAAAAAGAGCAATTTGAAAATTCTTAAATAAATTCTGTAATGCATTCGCCTTCAATTTGTTTGTGTTTAGCTTTAGAAACTGTTTTAGACTGGCTTTAGAAAACTTTAAAAACAAGAAAAACAAAACAAAAACCAACACGAAAAAATGAAATTTTTGTGTTAATCAAGTAGTTCAAATTTATACCTAAAGGAACAAAGTGAATCACAATTATATTTTTTCTCAAAGACCTGAAAGGCATAACTTGAAAGCTATTATTAATTTTGTTTTTCTGAAAGTCAATTGCTTTTTATTGCTGTTCCATCTTGAAAAAATTCTAAGGAATATAAAATGTTCATCTCTTTGCATTATGAAATATTTAGGCATTATTTAAAAAAAAACAAGGGGGTATGTATTACGACTAATAAGTAAATATGTTTTCAAAACAAATAATAAATGTCATTGCATATTAGTAATTTGTATTTGAAAGTGAATCTTATAAATTGTTGTAGATACATGTTAATACAAAGTTAGTTCTAAATAATTTTATATTTGTATACCTACATTTTACTAAATATAATATCCTTCATAATTTTTCATAATTTTATGTAGTTTCTATAAATGTTATGATTACCAAGTCACATTTTAAAAAAACATATATTAAATGCATTTCAGGAGAAAACTTTAAATCTAAAGTAAGAATATTTTTTAGCCCTAGCCAGCTTGGCTCTAGAGGATAAAGCATCAGCCTACAGACTGAAGGGTGCATACCTTGGTTGCAGGCTCCTCCCCAACCCAGGCCCTGGTGGGGGTTTTGCAGGAGGCAACCAATCAATGTGTTTCTCTCACATGGATGTTTCTCTCTGCCTTTCCCTCTCTCTAAAAATCAATGGAAAAATATCTTCAGATTAACAACAAAAAATATTTTCTAAATGCAATGGCACTTATTCGGAGGAAACTTTAGCTCCATTTTTACTAGTGAAATGGTTAGACTTAGAAGTATCCTATATAATAAAAGCCTAATGTGCTAAGTGTCTGGTCATCCATTCAACCAATCAAAGCATAATATGCTGATGATATGCTAAAGCTGCTCAACTGCTCGCTATGATGTGCACTGAACACCAGGTGGTTAGCTTGCTGCTAGGGTTCAGCTAATCAAGACTGAGTGAGATGAGCCAGACATGCCTTGGAGCCCACCCACTGGCCAACCTCTCGTGTCTCTCCCAGCCCCGATTGTGCACTGGTGGGGTCCCTTGGCCTGGTCTGCACCCTCTCACAATCCAGGACCCCTTGGGGGATGTTGGAGAGTCGGTTTCGGCTCGATCCCACAGGCCAGGCCGAGAGACCCAACTGGTGTACGAATTTGTGCACTGTGCCTCTAGTATATCTAGTAAAAGTTTGCAGTTAAGACAATGATTTTTGAGCTCACTGGAAAATTATCTCCATTCTCCTTTCCACGTGCAGGGCACTGGGCAGACATACATGGAAGCCCCTCCCACAAATCACCTCATTGACCCCAGTTTCTGTAGACCAAAGGCACCACGACAGCCAAGCTCAACTGAACAAGAGCTGACTCATAGGCTCACATAGGAGGCTCAAGTCCAAAGATTGGCAGCAGGCTGGTGATTCTCAGATCCCAGATTTATCTAGTGTCCAATGTGAGTATGTCGGCATCATCCTGGTGGCCCAATCTTCTATTCAAGAGAAATGATATCAAACCAACTGGCAAAAGTGATCCAGGCTGCCTTATTAGAACCACGGCTGGTAAAAGGGCCCCAAAACAGCTCCATGGGGACAAGTCCTGGAGCCCCTTGGGTGAACTGTCAACCATCTCAATATATGTGGGTAGGGTTTTAAAGAGCACTACAATGGATTTAAGTGAGGACCTGTACCCCAAGAATCTCTGCTTGAGATGGTGTTGCAAATGCCCCTATGATAGTGCAGTCTTGGAGGATCCCTGACATTGGAATAGGGGAATTAGCATATCTTAACTGAGTTACTCCAAAATGTCAGGTCCTCTGAGGCATGGGTCTAAGGCAGGCATTCTACTTGTCTGAGTCTAGAGTGATGTTGTCCTTAAGAGCACAACTCAGGACACAGAAGAAAAGAAGGAAAGGAGGAGGCCTTTGTTGTTCTATGACAAATATTTATTTAAGGAAAATATTAAATGGCATGCCTATGGATCTTTCCTAGATACTTCCTTCTTAATTTTTAGCTTTTGTTGAGATGATTGAAGGACAATTACCTTAAGTTTCCTAGATGCTCTCTGGTCAAATTGAGAAAAATGGTGCAATTCTATCATCTATTTATCAAAATTCCAGCTCTTTGGTTTTTGAGGGACTCGATAAATCTATACTAAAATACAAAGTGAAAGAATAAAGCTCCAGAAATAGCTAAGTAAATTTTAACAAATGAAGAAGGGATAATTTACCTTGGTAACAACAGGAGTAACAACATTCCAGATAGTCATAGCAATACAATAAAAAAGTTATTATTACAATACACACACACAAGGAAACTAGACAACTATGTACAAGTGAACATGTATGAACACCCAACTCCACAATAGATACAAATAAAGTATCGCAAATTAATTGGAAAAGTTTAGGTTGTAAAATTGGGAAACTGATTCATTTTATATATTAAAAAAGTAAAATGATGTCAACAAAAAGTTATAGAAAAATAGTTGTACTCAAGATAGGTGAAGGAATTAAATGTGAAAAGAATTAAAACATACAGCATAGAAAATATAAGAGACTATCTTATCTCCTAGGAGTAACAGAGGACTTATAAAACAAAACTTAGAAATTACAAACATAAGGTAAAAGACTGCTGAATGTGAGCATACAGCATTAAAGATATTGATTCAATAAAGAATGCGATGGACAAAATTAACAGACATGGTAGACTGGGAGATAGTGGAAATGTCTAGAACCAATGAAGAGTTATTTTCTAGATATACAAGGAACTCCAGAAAATCCTTAAGAAAATGTTAGCAAATTAATAGAAAATCAGGCAATTTAAGGAAGAGAAAATATTAGAGGTGAACAAACTTATAAAGAGATCTCAAACTCATTTGAAATCAGAGATGCAAATTTTAACACAAAGTTATCATTTTATATCAACTTGCAGGAGATAAAACTATGATAACTTTTCTCATTAAGTAATATTCAAAGTTCAGCTTCCATACTGTTCTTTCATATTGCCATTTTTCTTACTCCTTTGTCATAGCAAGTATAACTACAACTATTATGATTAGCATTTTAACATCTTTTATGAATTAACTAGGGGTCTGGTGCAAAAATTTGTGCACTCGGGGGGTCTCTCAGCTCGATCTGTGCTCTCTTGCAGTCTGGGACACCTTGGTGGATGTCCACCTGATGGCATGCCTGGCCAGCCTGGGTGAGGGGCTGATGGCTGTTTGCAAGCTGGCCAAGCCCCCCAGTTGGGACCCTCACCCCATGGGAGTGTGGCCAGACTGGGTGAGGGGCTGAGGGCCATTTTCAGGCTTCCCACAGCCCCTTCAGGGTTCAGGTCCCTACTGGGGTGCCTGGCCAGCCTGTGTGAGGGGCTGAGGGCTGTTTTCAGGCTGGCCACAGTCCCTTCAGGATTCATGTCCCTACTGGGGTGCCTGGCCAGCCTGGGTTAGGGGTTGAGGGCCGTTTTCAGGCTGGCCACAGTCCCTTCAGGGTTCATGTCCCTACTGGGGTGCCTGGCCAGACTGAGTGAGGGGCTGAGGGCTGTTTTCAGGCTGGCCACAGTCCCTTCAGGATTCATGTCCCTACTGGGGTGCCTGGCCAGCCTGGGTTAGGGGTTGAGGGCCATTTTCAGGCTGGCCACAGTCCCTTCAGGGTTCATGTCCCTACTGGGGTGCCTGGCCAGACTGAGTGAGGGGCTGAGGGCATTTGCAGGCTCGCCACAGCTCCCATTGACCCAAGGTCCCAGTGAGGCTGGCTGGAAGCAGGTTTCTGGGGTTTATCTTCTATAATTGAAACTTTGTTGCCTTGAACGAAGGCCACAGCCTGCCTAGGCAGACAACAAAGCCTCCTGTTTGCTTCAGCTTCATGGCTTCTATAATTGAAATTTTGTTGCCTTCAGTGGAGGCTATAGCCAGTCTAGGCAGGCAGTTTCCTCCATCGCTGGCCTCCTGTTTGCTCTAGCTTCGAGGCTGCCAGCCACCATTTTGGCTGGGTTAATTTGCATATCATATCTCTAACTGGCTGGTGGATGTGGCTTAATGAGGGTTAATTTGCATATTACTCTTTTATTAGATTAGATACTTGTCCTATTTCCCCTGTACCTTAGAGATCTTTCTCATGAAATTGGTAAAAGTAATTAAATGCCAATCAAGCCCTTGAGCTGATAACTAGAAAGGATATGCCCTTGAGAAATACCCTAATTTTCTCGGTTATCCTTTTTTCCTCTGAGCTTCATGCACATTGACACTTTTAGATTTTCTCCTGAATAATTAATTCACCAGACTATTTCTAGCTTGATCACAATAGAATCAAGCAATTCTACTCCACTCTTGGGAGTCAATGAATTAATTTGCTATCTATAATTATTATTAAGTATAATAATTATGTTTGAATATGTTTAACCTGTTTTTAGTGACTTTGTTCCAACTGACAAAAGTAAATTGTAATCAAGGCACTGCTAGATAGGATGGAAGATGAGGTGTTCAAGGTTTTTTCAAAGTAAAAGTATTATGTTATAAACCTCTTAATATCAGGCAATTTTAATAAGAAGTAATTAATGTCAACTATGATAAATGTTTATGTTTTTATTTAAACCGGACTTTAAAATAATTGTGAGACACTTCCTCTGCCATGGCTAGAGAAGAAGCAATTACTGAAAGGGAATGAACTTGAATTAAAACCCCCTGAAGAAAACAACAAACAGGTAAACAGCTAAAAATTACGAGGCTTGTTTATTTCCCAGTGAGCCAGAGCAATTAGACAGCTCCTTCCTCAGCTGCCCATAGGCTGTAACAAATCATCCAAATGACTACTTGCACTTTTTTCTTTCACACATTATTTGAGAAATTCACATTTTCTGACTTTTTTAATTTAATGTAATTCATGACCTCACTAAATTAAAGAGGAAAAACAACCTAAACATCTCATATATGCAGAAAAAACCACACAGTTCAACAAATTTGTCATTCATTTGGTATAAACACTAGAAATTTGAGGAAATTTCCTTAACCTGATAAAAAGGCATTTAGAAAACAAAATAAATTTAAAATATACTTAACCTTTATTATTACTGTTAGGGTCACTGAAGGAGGCACACACAAAGCTAAAAGTTGTAAAGAATTACAAATTAGTTCATTTGGAAACCAGATGGGCTGAGCCCGAGTGGTGTCAGCACCCAGGGGTGGGGAGTCGGAGATGTTAAAGGATTCTAGGCGGGATTTTTCAGCTGGGGATTCTCTGGGCAGGTCTGGATCCTGGGCAAGTCTGGAAGGGAAAGTTACTGGGTATTAGCAAATGGAATATGGCCTAAGTGAAATGGAACGTGGTCTAAAGGAAAAGGAATGTTGGTTGGGGAACTAAGGTCAGTCTCCCAGGGGAGAGGATATTGATTTGATTATTTAATCAGACCTAAAAATTTCTATAAACTATTCTGATGTTAGGATATAAGAAAAGAATGAGTAGGGAGATAAAAGATAGCAAAAAGAAAAAAAAAGTTGTGCAGTTAAAAACAGATCAAAACAAAATAAATACAGCAGTATGTTAATGTCAACGTATTCATTTATGAAAAGCTATAGGAAAATATAGTTTTTAAAAATTTAATGTTTTTGTTGTTTAAGGTATTCCATAATCCTACTTTTTCCTCCATTGACCTCTTTCCCCAGCTGCCCCCAGATAGCTTTTTAAAAGAAAAGCTACCCATATGGCTCCCATAGAACTGAGTACCACACAAGATTTCCTCACTTCTGTTTATCATAGCATCAGGGATACTGTCAAAGAAAATAATACCTTAGCACATCACAAAAAGTAGTATAATCATGGCTAATTCAAAAATATATGGAGAGAGAGTTGATCTATAGTTGGACTAAAATAGCTTTAGCTCAAGGTCAGGGGATGCCTGGAAGTCTGGTTTTGGACTCTTGGCCAAGATAAGGGTCATGCAATCTGTGCTGTGCCGATTAAGGCCCCAATTACCCTAGTGACTGCCAGGTTAGTTTTATGCTTAAGGTTTGCATCTGACCTACATGCATTGAAAGTTTGATTACCTGACCATAAGGATGCTCCTCTGAACTCTGAGATTCAAAGATTCCCCTGACGGGCCTCCCTCCAAAAGCCAGAGACTCAGCAAACTTTACAGATAGTTTTATGTAAGTACATACTTCTCTACTAGATAATACTTTTACTTATCACTATGGTCAGATAAATCCTTTTATCAGTGAAATACTTTATTGCATTGGTCATGTTTTGAGAAAACTGCTTTAGAATGTTTACCCGTTCGCCTTCAGACATTTTTTTCCCTATTATATTTTATGAACAGCCTGAGATCAAGATCTCTCCCACTCCAAATGTAAACATGTGAACACTTGGGGTTATCCAAACTAAAATGCCAATTCTGTGTTCTGAAATTCAAAGACTTTTTCAGGAATTCTTTCACTTGGAATAGTCTAATAAATTGAATTTCTAACATAATAATATGCAGAGCAAATGTAAATCAAGATGATGTAGCATATAAATTGTGTTAGTAGTTGGTAGTATATGTCAATCTTTCCAATATTAAATTTTTAGAAGCAATATATTTTGGAGCATAGTATGTAGCTAATACATATTTATTGATTGAGTAAAACTATGCCACTCTCTACCTGAAGTTTTTTCTCTCTCTCCACTCAGCTATTGTTAATTAGAAGGGCACAGAATTAATTACAATTTCTTTTTTTTATTATTAAATCTTTATTGTTCAGATTATTACAGATGTTCCTTTTTTTTAACCCCCATAGCTCCCCTCCACCTGGTCCCTCCCAAACCCCGTGCCCTTACCCCCACCACTATCTTCATCCATAGATGTAAGATTTTTGTCCAGTCTCTTCCCATATCCCTCACACCCCTTTCCCCCTGAGAATTGTTAGTCCATTCCCTTTCTATGCCCTTACTTTTATTCTATTCACCAGTTTATTCTGTTCATCAGATATTTCTATTGACTTAATTGTTATATTCACTGGCGGACAGATATGTATTTGTTGTCACTTTGTTGTTCATAATTTTTATTTTTACCTTTTTCTTCTTCCTCCTCTTCTTAAAGAATCCCTTTCAGCATTTCAAGTGATCCTGGTTTGGTGGTGATGTACTCCTTTAGCTTTTTCTTGTCTGTGAAGTTCTTTATCTGATCATCAATTTTACATGATAGCTTTGCTGGGTAGAGTAATCTTGGTTGTAGGTGCTATTCATCACTTTGAATATTTCTTGCCACTCCCTTCTGGCCTACATGGTTTCTGTTGAGAAATCAGCTGACAGTCATATGGGTACTCCCTTGTAGGTAATTAACTGTTTTTCTCTTGCTGCTTCTAATATTCTCTATTTGTCTTTTGCCCTTGGCATTTTAATTATGATGTGTCTTGGTGTGGTCCTCCTTGGATTCCTTTTGTTTGGGATTCTTTGTGCTTCCTGGACTTGTAAGTCTATTTCTTTCACCAGGTAGGGGAAATTTTCCGTTATTATTTCTTCAAAACGGTTTTCAATATCTTGCTCTCTCTCTTCTTCTGGTACTTCTATAATTCTGATGTTGGTATGCTTAAAGTTGTCCCAGATGCTCCTTACACTATCTTCACACTTCTGGATTCTTTTTTCTTTTCCAGTTGGGTGCTTTTTGCATCTTCGTATTTCAAATCCCTGACTAGATTCTTGTGAACCTCTAGTCTGCTATTGGATCTCTGTATAATATTCTTTATTTCAGTTAGTGTATGCTTAATTTCTAGTTGTTCCTTTTTCATATCTTTGAGGGTCTCACTAGATTTATTGAGGGTCTCACTAAATTCATCAGTAGTTTCTAGAAAATTCTTGAAAAACCTTAAAACCATGGTTTTGAACTCTATATCCAGTTGTTTGCTTTCCTCCATTTCTGTCATTCGTGATCTGTTTTTTGTCTCTGCATTTTGGCTGCTTCCCTGTGTTGATAGAGTGGTGATCTCTGTCCCAGTTGCAATCTGTTAGGTTAGGCTGCAGGCAGACAGGTGCACAGCTTGGGTGGGTTGCAAATTGGGTGGGGGGGGGAGGGCTCAGAATCACTGGAGTGGAGCAACCCGCAATGGCTGCCCCTCAGCCGGCTCTGCAGTTTCTCTTGGTTTTG
>PVJC01055557.1:0-10116 GCA_004026665.1 Murina feae
AAAAAAAAAAAAAAAGAAGCCTTGGTGGGGAAAAGGCTGCAGCTACCAAGAACCCAGCAGCTGAGAAGCCTGGAGGAGGACAACCCACCACGGAAGAAAAGACGTCTGCGCATAAACTTCAGTGTGTTTATTCCCTAAAGGTCAGATCACTTTGGACAGCCAACTTTATTTTTTAAAATACTTTATTATTGATTTTGGAGAGGAAGGGAGAGGGAGAGTTGGAAACATCAACGAAGAGAGAGAATCATTGATTGGCTGCCTCCTGCACGCCCCCTCCTGGGGATGGAGCCCACAACCTGATCATGTACCCTTGACTGGAATCAAACCCGGGACCCTTCAGTCTGCAGGTCCACAGTCTATCCACTGAGCCAAACCAGCTAGGGCTCGACAGCAAATTTTAAATAAAGACCTGATCAAAGGCAGTGAGAAACATGAAAAAAAAATTTGAATCATTATGTTGTACACCTGCAATTAATACAATGTTATATGTCAATTATACTTCAATTAAATATATCACTCCCAGGAATTCAAAGATGATACTTTTTAAAATGAAAACAGGATAGTAAGAGTGGAGAGGGAAGAGACATCGGGTGGTAACAGTGGGAGAACGTGGTGATTGGGTGGATAATATCTGTGGTAGAGCTCAACTCTATTTTGCGGTTTGACTGCAAACAGCTATGAAGCTCACACCTGCCTCTCCTTGTCCCACACCTGGGCAGGCTGCTAGGAAGCCAAGTGTTCCCCCTTCTGCACCTCAAGGAGATCAAACCACCCATCTCCTGTCTACCTATGGGAATCCTTACCCAGAACTCCCCACCCCAGCCACATAAAAGCTCACTCGAGGCTGCTTTCCTCTCTGTGGGCATTTGGGATCTGCGCAAAGGTCTCAGCTCCACCCCAGGGACCTCAATTATGTAAGTCATAAACCTTTTTATACCTTCAAAAAAAGTCTGTGCTTTTTGGATATTTAAATAAGGAATATAAATTGCCACTTTTATAATAAATGTTTAAATTCTTTAAAAAACCAATGACGGCTCTATAAAGAATGGCTTTAGAAATATACACATGTAATTTGCATGTGCATATGTAAGCATTGTAAACATGTAGAAAAGCCTTCATGTTTTTGGTTTTCTATGACTTGTGCTTTCATTCGTCCACAACATGTTTATTCTCACAAAAGTTCTTTGGAAGTTGCCTATCAGTGAATGTATCGCGCCTGCATCAGACTCAGTGCTTGTATCCAAGGAGACCTGTGTGTCTGATCAGAATGTTTCCTGACTTACGGTTTTTTTAGGTTTCGGAACCTAACACTGCCCCAATTAGAATGACTTATAAGATATGCAGAGTGTCAACAGCCGTATCTAATGCCAGGCAATTTAAGGTGGTTTTTGTTTACATAATTATCAATGAATTCTAGACATTTAATCTTATCTCTTTAAATACCTAACTGGGAGTTAGTAAGTAAGCGATCAGCTAGAATGCACGTTTCATTTGTCCATGAATCTCACCTAAATGTTTTCAATGCCCCTTCCCAGCTCCGCTGGGCCGGGCCTTTCCCCTTCCTGCCTATCAGGAGCGCCTTACCCGCCCGGCTCCATCCCCGCGGGCACCTTACTTGATCTCCTTCACCTGGCTGGTCTGGAAATTCCAACAGTTTCAGATTGTGTTTTGTAGTCAACAGGAGGAGAAACAGCGTTGGTATCAGATTTTAAAAAGTCCCTTCCCCATCTGTTCAAAGGTCTCCAGCATTTCACATCGCCCCAGGCACTGGGCAGAGGAAGGATGTTACCCAACCTGAATGTTTTTAGCCACTCGGTGTGTGTCACCCCAAAGGAAAGTCTGTGAACTGACTGACCTGCCTTAGACTTGGCCTTAAGAAATGGAAGCCGTGGTTTTACAACAGGACATTCAAATATAATCAAAGAGAAACGAGTTTTGAATAGCACGTCCGCCTGTGAGTGACATGTCAGAGGCTTGGTAAGATCTAAATGGAAAAGTGCCCCAAGAAAGGAAGCCTGGTAAGCGGCCCGCTTCCAGGGGGCTGAGGACAGAGGGTCTGTGATCTGGCCCAGCATCTAACGTCCTTCTCTGTGCCACCCTGACAGTCAGCCTTCCTCCCTCTGGCATCTCTGTACGCCGGGCCAGAAGAGACTCATCAACATTCATGCGCTACTGCTGGGGGCTCTCGTAAAGGGCAAACTTTCAAACAGGTCAGGGCTTTGTATGAGTGTAGAGGTTTCAGTTGTCTTTGGGCACCCTGTCCCTCAGCAGCATGGGTAACTGAAGAGAATTAGTCCCTCACAATCGTGTGTGTGTGTGTGTGTAGAAAGGGAGAGAGAGAGAGAGAGAGAGAGAGAGAGAGAGAGAGAGAGAGAGAGAGAGAGAGAGAGAGAGAGCTCAGTTAATTGTAGAGTAGCTTGGGAAAACTAGAAGAGGTTTCATCGGTCTCTTTTATTATATTTCCTTAAATTGAGGTATAAGTTACATAGGTAAAGTGCATAGATCTCAAGTGCACAACTCAGTGAATTTTAAACATGTATGTGAAACGACTATTGTCCCATCTGTGCTCTTGGCCTCCAGCTCCAACCATTCCATCCCGTGCTCTAGGCTACTACCAGGGGATCTTAGAAAATACAGATTTGACCGAACAGTAAGAGTAATGGCATCGGCTGTTACACCTCCCCACAGCAGTGACTGTTTCATAGGTGCCAGTTGCTGCTCTGAGCTCTTTAATGCCTATCTCCTTTAAGATAAGACAAGTCATGCACTTAGCACATTGCCAGCTATACACTGAGCATTAAATAGTAACTATTACTACTACTATTTATGCACAGGAGCCCAAAGAGGTCAGTGTTTTTATCATTACCAATTTATAGATGAAAAACGAAGTCTTAGAACGCTTGCGTCCTTTGCCCACAGTTGCTCTGCTTACACGTGCAGAGCAGGGAACAGGACTCCTGAGCCAGGGCTAACCACTCGGCTTCAGTGCCATCTTGGAGCTGGCATTTCTTTAATGAAACCCCTGAAGCCTCTTCAGCAGCTATAGGATGAGGTCTCACCTTCGCGTGCCCTCCCCCGCCAGGTCTTCCCACAAGCCTGTCTTCTCACACTTGCTTCCAGTTTCTATCTACCATCTGTTCATCTGCTCTGGGGATGACTGTCTACTCATTATTCCCTGGAAAGGTTTTGATCTTAGTAAATATCATTTACTGCTATCATCACGCATGAGTTCTGAAAGCTTTCCGTATTTATTTCTAATTCTTACTGCAACTACCCGCAATAAGTAGTACATGGCTAAATAAACAGAGACACAGAAAGATGAAGGGTCTGGCTTCGTGGTGAGAGAGCCGATATCCATCACAGCTGGAGTGTGAACCCAGGACACCTCACTCCTGCCTCAAATGCCACTTTCTTTCAAAGGCATTTGGTGCTTAGCCACCAGCTAGGCCCCTCTTGCTCTGTGCCTTCCACAGGTATCAACAGGTCACCAATTAAGGAGGAATGGCTCTTGCTTCATTTCCATCCTAGACCTTTCCAAGTGCAGGCAACTTTCGCATTAAAAAAAAAAAAAAACCACTGAAAGAGTATTTCTGGAATATTCCTACTGCGGGCCCTAGAAGCAAGCATTTAAATTGCAACTTTGTCCAAGCAAAATGGCAAATCTTTGGCTAGATGGGTTATGGTCTAATGGCATGAAGGCAGAGGGCAAAGGAGGGGCTGCTGCCAGTTAAACACCACGTATGCTTTCACAGAACCCCTGGGCCCTAGAGTCTAGGGGATGTGGGATTCATGAGCTCCTGGGACACTGTATAATTCCTGAAGGATGCACCAGCGGCTCTCCAAACATGAGGACAATGGAGGACGACTCTGTGGGCAGCCAGAAAGGCCACGCTGGGAAATTTTTGAACTGATCTTAAAAAGCATTTTATTGGAATAGCTAACATTCTTGTTGATGATGCAGAAAACAAAACAAAACAAACCGCCCAAGCATCCGAGCATTTGATGTATGTTCAGCTTCTGTATCTCAGGAGTGAGTATTAATGTGCAATCTGTAAAGTCGCACAACTCGCCAGGAAGTGGCTGGCTCTGCGATGGCCTCCCGACAAGATCTGGCAGCTCCGGTTGTGATTACCCAATCATACTTGTACTTACGATGGTTAAATGCCTTTCTGCATATATTTAAACTCCGTATGTATATTTTCAAGCTCTAAGCTAAAGAGTCTCATTGTTGAGAAAAAAAGTACAAGTATCCAATTTGGAACAGCATAATTAGGGAAATAATTTTAAAGGTAAATTGGGCTGACAGGCTGATGCCAAAGTCGATCTGGAGGAATAAAAGAGCAGGCCCAAGTCAGACAATTGTGTAACACAGTATGTGGCTGTATTTGGGCTACCAGACATTAATATATATCATAATATTTAAGTAATTGGAACTGGCATGATTGGGATTGAGGAAGTAGAAGTGATTGGTCAAAAGCAGACTCCAGGACACACATGTAATTAGATTATGATGAATCTGAAATCAAAAGTCAACACAGAAAGCACGGATCATTAAAAAGTGGAGCAGCAATGACTGCTTAACAGTTTGTCGGGGGAATCAAGCTATAGCTTCACAAAGTAAAATAAATCCCAGAAATTTGTTATTAAATGTCTAAACTGTTTTAAAAAAATACAAGGAAATGGAAAATACCATTTATCTGACCTGAACATGGGGAAGGCTATGCAAGTTTTAAAGCTACAGAAAAAAACCACACAAGGAAAAAGTGAACAGATCTGAACACATACATGTTGTAAACTTGTTTATAAAAAAAAAGTCACATATAAAATCTAAGGGCAAACAATAAAACTAGGGAAAATATCATACGCAAAGTGTTGATAGCCTAATATATAAAGAATTCATATAAATTTACTGAAAAGATAGTTTGCCCTCAAATGGACAAAAGACATGATCAAACAATTTATTAAAAAATAGCCCTAGCTGGTTTGGCTTAGTGGATAGAGCGTCAGCCCATGGACTCAAGGGTTGCGGGTTGCAGGCTTGATTCTTAGCCCTTGTCAGGGTGCACATGGGAGGCAACCAATCAATGTGTGTGTCTCCCCCTCTCTTCCACTCTCTCTAAAACTCAATGGAAAAGTATCCTTGGGTGAGGGTTTAAAAAAAAAAAGTAAAACATAAAAAATATTTAGACTACAAGTAATAAAAAAATAATCAAATAATGAGAATTTTTGTCTCTAAAATGACCAAAACTGTGTGTGTGTGTTTTAAAATGACGAAGGCTAATGGTTCAGTGATACGAGAACATGTTTATACTGTTGGTGGGTGTAAATATAGTAAATTGCATCCAGAGCTTTTAAAAAATTCAAATCCTCTGACTATAGTAGTCCTTCTTCTGAATATATCTTAGTCAGAAGCTCAAGTTTGTACAGGATGTATATTATCATGCTATTTATAACACGAAGTCGAAAACCCCTAAATGTCCAACCAAAAGGAGAAGGTATTTAACTATAGCCGATGAGATCTTACACAGGAATTCAAAATAGCTAGTGCTTCTGAAAATGATTTAATATGTTTAAAAAAAAGATAAAAACTTACATGCTGTGAAGAATGAGCCACGTTTTCTATCTAGATATGCAAGAAAAGAACTAGCCGAAGGGTCCCTACCTACGTGTCCACTGCGGTGGTGGCTAATAGTACCGACAGCGCCAGCCGCGTATGCCATCTGAGTCAGTCCTCTCACCATCCACAAGGCTCTCACTACCCCTGCCTTACAGACGAGGACGCTGGGAAGTGGGACTCAGACTCGGGTCTGCCAAGGGCTTGGTCTGAACCTCTCTGCCATGCGGCCCGATGACTCTTTTCTCTTTAGCAATTTTCTACTTCCCCGATTCTCTGTAATGAGGATACATTTATAATCTGGAAAAACTTTCTGAAAAGCGATTTGGGGCCAAGAGGGCCTGTGACTCTTCCCCTTGACAGTGGGTGGCTCTTCCATCTTCCTTCCCTCGCTCCTCCTCTCGCCTGTGAGGGAAGGAGCAAGGCCTCTGTGCAGGGCGGCGCCGTCTGATGTGCGAAGGCCGGCTTGGTCTACTGGCTTTTCTTTCCTCTGCCTCCCTCTTTTCCTTCCCTCCCGCCGACCCTTAGGCTTTCCGGAAGCCCTAGGAATAAGCCTGGTTCAAGGTTCTGGTTTAACAAAACAAAATGGGGCATCCTGGGGTTAACTCTGGGCTGGCCTTTCACAGTTCTATGATTAAATTGCATTTTTCAGTGGTTCTGCCTTTAAACTCAAACCCTTTTAA
The DNA here is from genome assembly GCA_004026665.1 of Murina feae. NCBI lineage: Eukaryota > Metazoa > Chordata > Mammalia > Chiroptera > Vespertilionidae > Murina > Murina feae. Next base: position 6,298 of record PVJC01055557.1, read on the forward strand.
AGAGAAATTTAAGGAGAGCAAAACATAGGAAACAGTGCCAAATGCCAATAACATATTTTAGTCATTTGGGGAATGGGCAGCTTTAGAAACCGCAAATTCCCACTTATGCAAGGGCGACTTGAGCTTTTTTCTTTATTGCTTAGTGACAGAAGCCTGGCTGCAGACCATGGTCAGAGTTGTTCTCTCTTGTTTTCTTTCTCTCTCTCTGAAAACAGTTATAAGAAGTCTCAGTTATCACGAGAGTTGGCTAATCAAGTAACAGAAATCGCCTTCCACTGATGATGTGGTTCAGGCTAAAAGGCAGACCCAAGTCTGTGTCTTGGTACCTGTTATACCTGTTCAGCAAGCTCACTCAGGTGGATTGAATCATGCACTACACCTGGGAGGTTCCCCATGTGACTTCACCAGTTGGCAAGCCTTTGGTACCATGTGCTCAGCTGGGTGTTCTGGGTCCTTGCTTGCAAAGAAAGCGACTGAAAGGGGAAGATAAGATGCATGTGCTGTTTTGTGACTATGCTTTCCAAAACCATGGCTGACACAATAGAAAATGGAAAGAATCCCAGAGAGGTCTGTTCTGTAGCTTTAGATCTATTCTATCAAAAGGATTAGAAACCCAAATAAGAGTCCAGAGTCTTTTCAGTCCCCCACCAACAGAGCTAGATTAAGGTGTGGCCGAGCAGTCCCAGGGCATGAATTAACACACTGTAGCACATTATAACCAAATAAATTGCAAGTAAGATGCCAGTGCACTCAAGTTCCCACAATCACTCCTAAAATTACCAGCAAATGAACTAGTCCCACCTGAAGATAAGTAGATAGCAGTGAAAATTTAAAAAACCCAACTGGCCCAGCTGGTGTGGCTGTGGTTGAGCATCAATCCATGAACCAGGAGGTCACAGTTTGATACCCAGTCAGGGCACATGCCTGGGTTCTGGGCTCAATCCCCAGTGTGGGGTGTGCAGGAGGAAGCTGAACAATGATTTTCTCTCATCACTGATGTTTCTTTCTCTCCCTTTCCTTTCCTCTCTCTGAAATCAATCCTATCCAATAAAAGAGTAATATGGAAATTAGGCATCACTCTGTCACAAAGATGGCCAGGCCCATAGGTACAAGATGGTGGTGCCCAGTCTGGCCCACCACTGAAGTGGTCAGGCCCGTTAGCCAGGCAGATGGTGGGGGAGGCAGGGGCCCGAGGGGCGAAACAGGCAATCAGAGGGGGTTGAGAGTCCCCTGTCCAGGCCTGTAACCTTGGCCAGAGGCTCAAGGGTGAAGCCAGCAATGGCAGGGGCCTGTGGGTCTCCTGCCCAGGCCTGTAGCCTTGGCTAGAGGTTGCAGTGGGGCAGGGATGGAGCCTGCAATCACAGGGGTCTGGGCATGGGTGGAGCTGGCAATGCAGGGGTCTGGGGGTCCCCTGCCCAGGCCTGTAGCCTTGGCCAGAGGCTGTAGTGGGGCAGGGGCGGAGCTGGCAATGGCAGGGGGCAGGATCAGAGCCGGTGATCGGTGATCACAGAGGCCTGGGCTCTGTGAAGCCGGCGATTGGAGAGGCTTGGGGGTCTTCTCCCCAGGCCTGCAGCCTCAGACAGAGACTGCAGGCCTGGGCAGGGGCAGAGCTAGTGATCACAGAGGTCTGGGGGCCCCCTGCCCAGGCCTGCATCCTCGGCCAGAGGTTACAGGCCTGGGCAGGGGTGGAGCTGGGATTGGAGGGGAAGGGGTGGAGCTGGTGATCAGAGTGAACTACCTTTTCTGACCACTCATTGGCTAAGCTCCCTTTATGCCACTGGTAATATTCTTAGTAACTTGAGTAATAAGAATCCAAAAAGGCAATCTAGGGTTTTTCCACTACACTGCTGGAGAAAAAAATGAAGGTCCACTGCTGGAGGGCTAAGAAGTGTCATATCCTGCCCTAGCCAGTTTGGCTCAGTGCATAATGCTTCAGCCTGCTGTCTGCAGGGTCTGGGTTCAATTCTGACCAAGGGCATGTACCTAGGTTGCAGGCTTCTCCCTGGCCGGGGCCCAGGTCAGGGCATATGCAGGAGGAAACCAATCAAAGTGTTCCTCTCACTTTGATGTTTTTTCTCTGTTTTTCTCTTCTCTTCCACATTCTCTAAAAATCAATAGAAACATATCCTTAGGTGAGCATATAAAAAAAGAAAGAAAGAAATGTCATATCCTATGAAAGACACATCTTGAAAATGCCTAAAGAAAGTTGTCATTTTTTAATGGTGAAGGGACTGGAGTCTGTGTTGATGAAAACACCTTGGTGGCTGCGGTTACTGGCAGTGGCTGCAGCAGTGGGGTGATGGGGCTGGTGGCCTCCCCTGATTAGCCTGGTCGCCTCCCACAAAGGGAGGCCAGACCGTAGCTTAGGACTGCTCCCTAAAGGGAGCAGGAAGCAGGCCTAAGCTGTCAGTAGGACATCCCCTGAGGGCTCCCAATATGTGAGAGGGGACAGGCTGGGCTGAGGAACCCCCCCGCCCCCACTGCACGAATTTCATGCACTGGGCCCCTAGTAAAAACATATTAAAAAAAACAAAACAAAAAACCAACTTAGCTATATATTGGGCACTAGCATTTTGGTGGTAAGCACATGTAAGGTGTATAGAACACTGTGGGCCATGGGAATAGTCCTGAAATGAAGCAGCTGACAGTCACCTGAGTAAGCAACCAATTAACATGGATGCAAGAGAGTAATTTTATTACATAAAGGTTAGAGTGGTCTGATTTGGTAAAAATTGCAAACAAAATACCTAGAGAAAATAAAGAGGTATAAATGTATTTTTATTACTAGACTAGGGGCCCGGTGCACAAAAATTTGTGCACTCGGGGGGTGGGGGTCCCTCAGCCTGGCCTGTGCCCTCTTGCAGTCTGGAACACCTCGGGGGATATGTCCACCTGCTGGTGTGCCTGGCCAGCCTGGGTGAGGGTCTGAGAGCCATTTTCAGGCTGCCCACAGCCCCTTCAGGGTTCGTGCACTGGGGGGTGGGAAGGCTGGTGAGTGCAGGCCTGGACGTTTCCCACCGGAGGGCCCACGAATGCACACGCCTGGTGGGCCCACACCGCTGAGGGGACACACCTGGCGCAGAGTTGGGTGGCAAGCCAGGGGCGGATGCTGGTGCAGAATCCCTCGGTGGGACCCTGCTGCTGAGCAAACACACCCGGGGTTGAGCTGGGCAGTGAACTGGCTTTGGATTCTCCACACTGTGCAGCAGATGCTCCCGCACGCCCTGTGGAGGCCCCTGGGGGGCGGATGAAGGTAGCAGACCCTGGACGGGTGTTCCTGGACACCCTGCGGAGGCCCCCAGGGCAGAGCCAGGCAGTGGACTCAGGACAGGCGTTCCTGGATGTCCCGTAGAGGCCCCCAGGGGGCAAAGCCAGGCAGCAGACCCAGGTTGGCTGCTCCTGCACACCCCATGCTCCTGCATGCCCCAGGGAGGCCCCCAGGGGGTGGAGCCAGGCAGTGGACCCAGGACAAGCGCTCCTGGATACCCCTCGGAGGCTCCTGGGGGCGGAGCCAGGCAGCAGACCCAGGACAGCTGCTCCTGGACGCCCCGAGGAGGCCCCAGGCCAGACCCCCCTTCCCACTTAGCTGACACACGTGGCACAGCTATGCCGGCCGGCCATGGAGGCTCCCAGTGCAGAGCCGCCCTGCCAGCCTCCATCTTGGCTGGGTTAATTTGCATACAGCCGCTCTGATTGGCTGGTGGGCGTGGCTGTGAGCAGAGGCTCAGCCAGCCTAGGCAGGCAGTTGCAACAGAAGCCTCTGGTTTGCTCTAGCTCCATGGCTGTTGGCCTCCATCTTGGCTGGGTTAATTTGCATAC
>PVJC01055558.1:0-10156 GCA_004026665.1 Murina feae
CCCCACCCGCTGCCACTGTCCTCATCTGTAGGTGTATAATTTTTGTCCAGTCTCTTCCTGCACACCCCCATGCCCTTTCCCCCTGAGAATTGTCAGTCCACTCCCTTACTATGCCCAGATTCTATTATATTCACCAGTTTATTCTGTTCATCAGATTATTTATTCATTTGATTTTTAGGTTCACTTGTTGATAGATAAGTATTTGTTGTTCATAATTTTTATCTTTACCTTTTTCTTCTTCCTCTTCTTAAAGGATACCTTTCAGCATTTCATGTAATACTGGTTTGGTGCAGATGAACTCCTTTAGCTTTTTCGTATCTGTTAAACTCTTTATCTGACCTTCAATTCTGAATGATAGCTTTGCTGGGTAAAGTGATCTTGGTTCTAGGTTCTTGCTATTCATCACTTTGAATATTTCTTGCCACGTCTTTCTGGCCTGCATAGTTTCTGTTGAGAAATCAGCTGACAATCTTATGGGTACTTCCTTGCAGGTAACTAACTGTCTTTCTCTTGCTGCTTTTAAGATTCTCTCTTTGTCTTTTGCCCTTGGCATTTTAATTATGATGTGTCTTGGTGTGGTCCTCTTTGGATTCCTTTTGTTTGGAATTCTCTGTACTTCCTGGACTTGGAAGTCTATTTCTTTCACCAGGTAGGGGAATTTTTCTGTCATTATTTCTTCAAATAGGTTTTCAATCTCTTGCTCTCTCTCTTCTTCTGGCACCCCTATAATTTGGATATTGGTACACTTAAAGTTGTCCCAGAGGCTCCTTACACTATTTTCATATTTTTGCATTCTTTTTTCCTTTTGTTTTTCTGGTTGGGTGTTTTTTGCTTCTTCATATTGCAAATCTTTGACTTTATTCTTGTGATCCTCTAGTCTGCTGTTGGATTTCTGTATATTATTCTTTATTTCAGTCAGTGTATGCTTAACTTCTTGTTGGTCCTTTTTATATCCTCGAGGGTCTCACTACATTTATTGAGGATCTCACTAAATTTATCAGCAGTTTCTAGAAAATTATTGAAAAACCTTATAACCATGATTTTGAACTCCATATCCAGTAGTTTGCTTTCCTCCATTTTTGTAATTTTTGACCTGTTTATTTGTCTCCACATTGTGGCTGCTTCCCTGAATTGATAGAGTGGCTTTCTGTGCCTTAAAGGGCCCAGTGGCTAAGCCTCCCCAATTACCTGAGGTGGACACTCTTGGTGCACCCCTTTATGGGCTGTGTGCACAGTCTTGTTGTAGTTAAGCCTTGATTGCTCTTGGTATCACTGGGATGAATTTATCTCCAGGCCAATTGGCTGTGAGAATCAGCTTTGTCTTCTGTGCTGGAGACACCCATATGGGGCAAGATTTGCTTAGTGGGGCTTTGGTGCTCACTGAGTCTGCCCCCTGAGTGTGTCCCTTATGGATCTGAGGAGTAGTAATCTGGATGGCCCCACTCTGACGACTGGGTACACTAGCTCTTGGATCTCTAAGGAGGTGCTAATATAGCCTCTGCCTGAGGCTACCCAGCAGGAGTTATGGAGAGATCTGCAGATTCCTCTTCTTTGTTTGGAGTTTGGAGGTGCCCAAATGAGGCCCAGCTGTGAAGCAATGCAAGCTGCTCTGGGGCCTTGGGCCTTTATTTGGATGTTCTGGGTCTCTTTGACCCAGCTTCAGTTGGTTAAGTAATTTTAGATTGCAAAGGGCCAGGCCATTCATATGCAAAACCTCTGTATGCAGCTTAGATGGGGTAGGGTCTCAGGGAATCAACAGGGTGGAGCAAACAGCTATGGCTGATCCTTAGCCCATCCTTAGGAGGCCTTGGGTCTGTGTCCCCTGGTAATCGCTGCAAGCACCTCTGAGAGAAAGCCCACCTCGAGTTCCACCCACTTCCAGACAGTCCAGTTTCTCCCCATATGAGTCTGGGTCTCCAGAGAGTTGCCCAGAACTGGAGTTCAGAGCAGTCAGGACCTTTTGTTTCCCTCCAGATTGAAAAAGACAACTGAGACCTCAGTTGCCAGACCTTTTTGAACACACCTCCGTACCTCTGCACTTTACTTCCACACCCCCTCTGAGTCTCAGTGTGCTTTTCTCTTTCTTTCTAGTTGTAGAATTCCCACTCAGGCAGCCTTTCTGTGGTTCTGGATGATGTTCGTTTTGTCTATTAGTTGTATTTTTTAAGTGGTTGTGTGAGGCAGCAATTTCAGGTGTTTACCAATGCCGTCATCTTTGTTTTCTCAAAGGTACATGCTCTTGACCTGGAATTAAACCTGAAACCCTTACATCCACAGGGCAACTCTCTAACCGCTGAGAAAAACTGGTCAGGGTTATCAAGACATTCTTGATTCAAATGGTTACAGGAATCAGTATTTATAGTGAGTATTTATGAACTTTTTTTTCTTTGAGAGACAGGGTTCACATAAAGATAAATTTTTTCAATGTCATCCCTTAGTCCTCATATTTGTGAATGATCTCAGGTATAAGAATACACAAATGTGAAAAGTTTAAGTTCAATATGCTTTCAATGAAAAATTTCTGAGATTAAGTAGAAGGTATTTCTACAAAACTATTGAGGGTCTGCTATTGGCAAGTTGTTATAGACAGCCTTGGGAGAAATATACAGAAGATGTTGTTCCTGGTCCACAAAAGCTCAAAGGTCTCTTGTGAGAGAAGACACACATAAATAATGACAACTCAACATGACAGGTGTTATGATGAAATGTATACAGAATGCTACCTACAGGCAGTTGTTGCTTTGCAGGTCAGATGGAACCGTAAAAATGACAGTGCAAGCTGAAATTTTGCAAAACAATCTTAATAATCAAAAGGAGAAAATTATGATTTTTCTATAACCTTTAATTTTTCTCTCAAAACATTTAAGTTTTCTTATTATTGGTTATAAACATACAGATTTAAAAAACTAGCAAAATCAATATTTATTTAGCTCATTGTAATTTTAAATATTAAAAATTTTGATAACTAAAATATTTTTCATCTAATTGTAAAATTTTTGTTCATAATGGTTTTAACAGTAGCTTTCCTTCTCAATGCCAGGGAGCAAGCATCTTTCGTATGCCTTGGCTCATTACCACAGTCCCTTCTAAGTGTGAATCAGCTCCCAGCACTTTACCCTTTATACTTTCGATGTTACATTTCTTGAGGAAGTCTCTTAATGTGAAGTGGGTTTTTTCCCCATTGTCACTTCTTCAGGGACATCTTTCTCCCTTCACACAATCACTTTCTTACTTACATTAAGTTCACCTTCATTAAGTTCCTCAGCAGCACATCCACAGTGTCTCGATCTGTGGCAGTGCTAAACATTTCCTTAGTCAGCTATTTCTCCTAGAATTCTATTTATGTTTAATTCCAATTTCCCTTCCAGCATTTCACTAGTCATATCTTTGCTATATTTTCATCGTTGACGGCCTATTCCTTTTTCATTATCCATTTTGTAAAATATCATGTGGGATTATCACTGGGAGGCAACGCAACTATGTGCTTTGCAGTCTGTGCATGAACTGAATAACAGATGTGTCATGACCAATCACCAACCACTTTTAAAAGAAGCGACATGATTGGCCACTGATCATGAAGCGCATGTTATTTAAGTAGTGATTTGTGTACTGAAGAACTAGCAACAAAATGTTATAGTTTTGTTATAGAATTTTACACAATTAGTCATATTTTGTATAACCTGGTAACTGAAATTTGAATTTTGTTGGTGAGAAACTGATGCTACTTAACTAAACCATGGTAAATGAATTCATACATAATGAAATGATTAAAATCAAGGAATTCTTGTATAAAAATACATGGAGATCTTTAAAAATAAATTAATAGAAGAATAGTGAAACCAGTCTAACAGTCTGTAGGGGGCAAACAGGGGTCATGCAGAGTCTAAAGAAATGAAGCTTGAAACAAAACTATAAAGGTCCTTTGGCATAAAATGCCCCATGTAACCATCACTGCTCAGCCTGGAAAGAACCTGCGCTTCACTTCATTCCTACCTCACCCTAGTTCTTTCCCTGTTTTCACCAAAATTCACCCAGACATCAAAACTGCAGTGCATAACTCACCCTCTATATTCCCTCATTTTAACCTGGTCTTTCTGCCTAGTCTGAGAATGTGGGCTAACTTACTCCTCTGTGCTAGCAAGTAGCTTCCTCTTTACAGCCATCTGGAAATAATAGCAGGAGCCAACTCTGAGCTGGTTCAATATTTTTTTGTGATGAAAACTTTTTTGCTTCCCCCTCATGCATTGGGAATCAGGATACTGGCAATAAGTGTGGTTATAAATATCTGACTCTGGCCATACAGTGGAATGCTAAAATGCCCAGTGGGCTCCATCAGCTGTGTGCTTCAGTTCCTAGCCCACCTATTACTTTGTTTGAGCAACTCATTTCACTTCTCTGAACCAAATTTCCATAATGATAAAAAGATTGCAGACCTCTCAGATATACTTCTGTAAAGGCTATGATGAACTCTGGTTTATCATGTGTTTTCTCAAAGATTATACTCCATTTACAGCCATGCAACAAGAGGGGGAAAGAAAGATTGCAAAGCCAAATAGAACACCTGCTCGTAGGAGCTATTTAATATCTATTTTCAGAAGCAATGGCTCTTTCTCCAGAAAAATCTTGCAGTTTCTGTAGTTTTCCTTTTTTCAACAGCTACCAGCAGCTAATGATCTACATTCTGCATGAGTTCTTGATTTTTAATTTCCTTTAGCAATTTCCTAGCAAGGTAGTGCAATCATAGCTTCCCACTACAAACTCTACTTCTGTTCTTTTCACAGAAGAGAACATGGGATGTGAGCCGAAATAACATTTTCCCCACTTCGCGTTAAATAGCTTAATTGTGAGCTAAATATGTATATACATACATTTAAATAGATACAAACAGACACAACTAAGTGGCAGAGAAAAAGAAACAGCAACAATTTAAAATAAAAATAAGGATTGAAGTTTTCCAAAGAAAGTGAGAAAAGACATTCCAGTAAGTGAAACACATGAGCAAAAGCGAACTCGGCAAATCTGTAGGAGAGGGAAATGGAAGGTGGGAGTGCTGCTGTGCACATAAGGACTAGCGATGATTATTTAAAAGCTGTCCTCTGTATTATCTGTAGGCCATTATATTACCATTATATTAGGTGCCAAGGTTGGAAACAGAAATGGGAGGCATTTCCTTGACTAAGTCTACATGCTTGTTTAAAGCACCTTAAAAATACAAGGGAAAGAGGGCATCTGAAACAAGTAACTTGAGTTAGATGAGTTGGGTAACCCCACATAATAAGCTAATTTGGCCATAGAACTAAAAAGATTTTTCTCTTCAAAAGTGATTCTCATTCATCAGAATCCACATATGAGTGAAATCACATGGTACTTGTCTTTCTCTGACGGGCTTATTTCTTAGAATAACGCTCTTCAGATTCATCTGTGCTGTCTCAAAGAGTAAGATTTCCTTCCTTTTTACAGTTCATTAGCATTCAATTGTGTAAATGCACCACAGCTTTTTTTTTTTTTTTTTTTATCTACTCATCTATTGATGGGCACTTAGGCTACTTTTAAATCTTACCTATTGTAAATAACACTGCAATGAACATAGGGCTGCATATATTCTTCTGAATTCGTATTTCAGGTTTCTCCGGATAAATTCCCAGAAGTGGAATTTCTGGGTCATAGGCAGTTCCATTTTTAATTTTTTGAGGTAATTCCACACTGTTTTCCACAGTGGCTGCAACCAATCTGCATTCCTACCAACAGCGCATAAGGGTTTCCTTTTCCCCGTGTCATTGCCAAGACAAGCACAAAATAGAGACAGCCTCCTAGATAGAGAGCAGGCTTTCAGCTGTAAAGTGGGGAGAGGGAGGATGGGGAGGTGGCGGAGGATATAGGAGATAACTGGTGGTGGTCAGAGACTTGACTTGGGGTGGTGAACACACAATACAGTGTGCAGATGAAGTGTTGTAGAATTATGCACCTGAAACCCATATAATTTTGTTAGTGTCACCACAATAAATTCAATCAAAAAGAGTGATTCTTGATTTGTGGGATTTCTCGAGAATACAGAGCCAAAGGTAAAATGTAAAGCTTGCTTGTTTACTTTCACTGTGTTTTGTTTTTCAAACGTAAGTGGTATAAATGCTGCTTTCTCTGTTTTTTTTTCACTAAATAGGTTCAGCACATGAAAATATGACTGAGTGGCTGAGACAACAGGAAGTAAAAGAACCACACCCAACACAATGTTCTACTTCACGTTTAAAGAAGTTTTCTTCCACTCCACCATCATAGTTATTTTTATCTGTTTGTTTTACTTATTATTCAGAGTTTGATTTAATAGTGGCACCTGACTTCCTTGCCATTTAAAGATTGTCTACACAAAATGCTGCAAGGGATAAATTGCTCACTGCTGTTCTTACCAACAAATCAGACACACCACACAAACCGAAAAATAACATTTAAGAAAGCCCTTGGGAAGTTTGGCTGGTTTACAAATTGGCTGGCATGTTTAGTTTGCTTTTACAAAATTGCTCCCTTCTCAATAACCTCTGGCCATAAGCATAGGAAAGATAATAGGTAGTACTCTGGAAATCTATGAGAATTATAAAAAAATGCTCTCATTGCAAAGCTTTTGGGCACATGAACAAATAAACATGTAATTTTACTTCTGAAAAATTATTTTATGGATCCTGTCAACTCATTAGAATTTCTCAAGTGGCCTTGAAGGAGACCTGTTAGGAGGATCATTATTGCCTCAGACCCCACAAAGGTGATTTTGACAGAGATGGGATAAGAAAAGAGAACTTCAAGGCTTCAGATCCTCCCATAAAAGACTGTATTTCTGTTTTAAGAAAAAACTGTAGATCTCCCATAAAAGAGACAATGAGTTTCAAACTGACGTGAAGTTAGAGTTTATCATACAAGTTACGGTTTGTGTCCACATTTTTTTAGTCCTAGTTTTACTACGCAATGAAAAATATTGGATCACTTAGAGTATGATAATTTGTTGTTGAAAAGGATGATATTTGCATTTTGAAATCACTTCTCTCTAGGTTCCTGTTGAAACCATGACAATTATAACAATTAATAAAAATTTGGGACCGCAAAATTTTCTTCTAATTTCACAGATACAGGTCTACTTGAGTGGGCTAATAAAGAGACTAAAAGGATGGAAATGTAGTAGATTGGAAAAAGTCATTGTGGACAAATTTTACCCACACATAGACAATCAATAGCTTTAGAAATGCTATGGAGTCATGGACTTTTTTCTTCTTCATGAGTCTAATATTCTTCTTTTTAAACTTTGTTTGTATTTTTTGTTTGTTTGTTTTGTTTTGTTTTCCACAGCCTGTTCTGTCTGCTTAGATTCTTTCTTTTACATTTTAATTTGCAAAAACCGTATTTTAGAAAAATTAAAAAATATGTACATCTTTTAAAATATAACATTGCATGTCTTTTCCCAACACTGTATCTTCAGCAAGGCAAACTTAAAGAAAAAGCTTATCCTTGGAATTCTTTTAATCCACTTACTTTTCTTTAAATTTAGTTTCCTCATATAAATTGTGGCATATTATTTGCTTGATATTATTGCTTCTATGTTCCTCACATTATATAATGACATGAATTTCATTTCCCTCACTTGGATTTATGAAATTCCTTAAGAGCTAAAATTATGCCTTCTAATTACTTTGTATGATATGTAACCATAAGGTAATATAACTGATAATTTTAATTGTATTGAAGTATAATCTATATGTAGAAATGCACATAAATTATAAGTGCACAGTGCTCTGAATTCTAACAAATACACCTATGTAATTAAGAAACAAGAACCTACCAAATCAGGAAACAGTATTTTCAGTATCCACAGAAGTTTCTCATACTCCCTTCAATCATTTCACCTTAACTAAGGATAACTGGTATCTTGACTTCCTACATCAGAGATTAATTTGGCCTGATTTTGTACACAAAAGAAATAGAACCATACATTCTGCACTCTTTTTGTCTGGCTTTCTGTTGTTGTCATCATGTTTCTGAGATTCATCCATTTTGTTGCATATAGTTTCTGTTCACTAATTCTTATCCTATCTAATAAAAGAGTAATATGCAAATTAATCTTCACTCTGTGACAAAGATGGTGATGCCCATAGCGGTGGGGCAGAATGCTGCTGCCGTCACCCTGAGCAGGCATTTCCTCAGTGACCCACAAGCAGGTCACATGGCCCTTGAGCAGGCAAGCACGGCCCGCAGGCAGCACCCAGCAGGCAGCCTCCAGCAGGGCCTGCTCGCGGGTCACCATGGTGATCCTAAGGCAGGCAAATGCAGCCTGTAGGCAGCACCCCGCCCTGGCCAAAGCTCAAGGGAAAGAACAACATGTAGGCAAGGCGAGGAGCCTGAGAGATCAACACAGAGAGGCACCTGCTCCAAGCCTCCATGGTGTGGCTGGGGGCAGGCCCCCAGCAGACACCCACACACAAGACACACACACACATACACACACACACACAGGGCACCTGCTCTGAGCCTCTGCTGCCAGACTGTGGCCTTCAGTAGGACATCCACTGAGGGCTCCCGACTGTGAGAGGGGGCAAGCTGGGCTGAGGCACCCCACCCCCCAGTGCATTAATTTTGTGCACCAGGCCTCTAGTCCTATATAATAAAAGGCTAATATGCAAATTGACCAAAAGACAGAACAACCAGTCACTATGACATGCACTGACCATCAGGGGGCAGATGCTCATTGCAGGAGCTGCCCCCTGGTGGTCAGTGTGTTCCCATAGAGGGAGTGCTGCTTAGCCAGAAGCTGGGCTAATGGCTGGTGAGTCACACATCCCTCAAGGGAGGATGGTGCAAGACGGACTGAGGAACCAAATGCCTGAACAACCGAACAACTGGTCGACCAGTCACTATGAGGCACACTGACCACCAGGGCGCAGGCACTCAAAGCAGGAGCTGCCCCCGGTGCCACAGCAGGAATGCTGCTTAGTTGACCAACAGGCCCCAAATGCAGGGCTCACAGCTGGCTGCTGCAGCCCGAGACCACAGCAGAGTGGGAGCAAGCCCACCAAGCCAAGGTGGTGGCAGGCGCAGTGGGGCAAGTATGAGCAGGAGCGGCAGGCAGGACAGGAGCAGTAGATGGCATTGGACTGCCAGTTTTAGCCCGATACCCACAGGCTATGCAGAGGGACCCACAGGTGCACAAATCCAACATCAGGCCTCTAGTGTAAAAATAAAGTTGATATTTTTTATTTCTACATTAAGTTCTAGTTGTTTGTATGTAAATTTTTTGCATTTTCATGCATACAAAATTATGTTGTCTGTCAGAAAAAAAAGAATCTTACACTATTATTTCTCAATTATTCTGCCTTTTGGGAGGGTGTTTATTTATTTGTTTATTTACATAATTGCACTAAGTAGAACTTCCAACACAATGGAAGGTAGCAGTGATATTTTTGGCTGTTCTCAAGCTGAAGAACAGCTTTGGATGTTATGTTTGTGGTAGTTTTTCCTAAATCGATGTTTAAAAGGTATTAGATTATTTATGCATCCAAATGAATGTCTCTTTTCAAAGTGATTTAGAAAATAACATGTTAAATGTATTACTCAGAATATTTTGGTCTTCTCCTTAGGGTTTGCTACTAGAACTTTATAAGATACATATAACATATATATCAGCATTATTGTTAGAAATGTAATAGCTTGCTTAAATATCAAAATGAAGATGACTTCATCTGTTATGTTTTCTGTAATTTTTCTCTAAATTTTTTGAGGTGCTTGTTTTTCAATAATTATGTGTTGATCTCAAATGAACTCTGCAGCCTCTGCTTCCCCTTTTATAAAACTTTTGGCATTTCTTTAATGAAGTTTTCGCTGTAGTTCCCTATGTTTTACTTTTTTTAATGCTGAGATGCCAACATTAGCCTCTCCCTTTTACTATATAACATCTATGCTCATCTTGTACTTTGAAAATTTAAAAAAAAAATTATTGGTTAGGCTCTTTGCCAAACACCACATTTAACACTTATCCCAACCTTCATTCTTCTCCACCCCTATCCCACCCCACACACATAGATATTCAATTGTCATGCTGTCTTTTGGAAGTCTTGTGTCTCTGAGAATTCCTACAGGGTAAATTGTTTACCTCTAACTATAACTTCTTATTTTTAGTGAA
>PVJC01055559.1:0-10149 GCA_004026665.1 Murina feae
CCTGGTCACCCCCAACTGCCCCCCTGCTGGCCTGGTTGCTCCTCAGGGGCCCCCCGCCGGCCTGGTCGCCCCGCGCAGCCTGCTGTTCAGTCATTTGGTCGTCCCTCACTAATCTCCCTGCCAGCTTGGTCACAGGCAGCCATCTTGTGAGAGCATGAGGTTAATTTGCGTATCACCTCTTTATTATACAGGATAGCTAAAAAGTGGGAACAACCCACTGATGAAAGAACTTTTAAAATGTGGTGAACCTTACAATTATTCAACCATGAAAAGGAATGAAGGACTGATACATGCATGCTACACATGGATGAACCTTGACTATTTCTAAGTGAAAAGAGCCAGATACAAACGGCTATATATCGTATGATTCCATTTAAAGATGTGTTCAGAACAGGCAAATCCATGGACAAAAAGCAGATCACTGGTTGCTGCCAGGAGCAGGGGAGTCGGAAGGAATGAGAAGTGACTGCTAGTGGGTTTGGGATTTCTTTGGGGGATGATGACAATGTTCTGGAATTAGAGAGTGATGACGGCTGCAAAATACTGCAAATACACCAAAAACCACAATGACTTATTTGCTTTAAAATGGCCGATTCTAGCCTGGACGGCGTGGCATAGTGGTTGAGCATCAACCTTGAGGTCATGGTTCGATCCCAGGTCAGGGTACACGCTGGGGGTTGTGGGCTTGATCCCCAGTGAGGGATGTGCAGGAGTCAACCAATCATATTACTCTCTCTCATCATTGATTTTCTCTCTTTCTCTCTCTCCCCCTCTCCCTTCCTCTCTGAAATAAAAAACATATATATTTAAAATAATAATAAAAAAATAAAGTAAAATGGCAAATTCTATTATATGTGAATTACCTGCATTTTTTAAATGAAGATAATAAAAATATATTGATTTCAGAGAGGAAGGGAGGGAGAGAAGAGAGAGAAACATCAATGATAACAGAGAATCATTGATTGGCTGCCTTCTGCGCATCCCCTACTAGGGATCAAGCCTGCAACCCAGACACATGCCCTTGACTGGATCAAACCCAGACTTTTCAGTCCACAGGCTGACCCTCTAGCCACTGAGCCAAACCTAGCTAGGGCTTACCTTCATTTTTAAATATATGAAATGACATCTACTCAAAAGACAGACATACACACACACACACACACACACACTCTCTCTCTCTCTCTCTCTCTCTGGTGAAAATACCAAAAAGTACTGGTTCAGCCAGACTAGGGTGGAGAGTAAATCACACAGCCTTTCTCAAGGTGACACCTGGGCTGACACTGAGGGAAGTAAGTATGTAAGCCGGCCTTGTGCCTTGCTCATTCCCTCCCCTTCCCCAGTTCTCGCTGAACTCAGAAATCACTTACCTGTCAAACAGTTACTTCCCAATAAAAATTATCTCAATAAATTACACTCAATAAGCATGTTCTACCTGTAAGAGAATGACCAAGCTCTCCTGAATTCTCCCCATGTCTTTCTATGCCTAAAAGAAAATGAACTAACTCAAATGAATATGATTGAGGATTTCAGACAGTTTAACAAAAATAAATCTCAGAAAGGAGTCTCTGTAGGAAGCAACTTTTTTCTGATTCTCCAATCCCACTTATCACCCATCCCCAATCTCCCCTAATTTTTTCCATTTTTCCTTCTTTAGAATGAAAAAGATTTACATTTTTTCCACAGCAATCTCAACGTGTGGGGGTGAGGTGTAGTGAGACAAAAGCTATAGCTACTCTACATGTGAATAATTTGTCAGAACCTACACATGGTTGTGAGAAAGAATCCTATAACATAACTTCAACCAATAATCAATAACTACCATTAGAAAAAACTAGCTGTGCCTTCAGAGTTGTAAGATATAAAACATTTTACTAGTAATTACAATTTGGCACACAAACTATAGCAGAAAATCAGAACCAAGATCTCCTGAAAATACTAAAGTCATACAAGTCAGAAGGAAGAAGAAAGTAAGGCATGAAGTTTTGTCTCTCGTTACATACTAAGGTTTTATTTTGGCACTCTCTAGGTATTTCCTTAGCCTATCCAAGTAAAAAAATAGAAAGAACACATCAAAATTATAGACCTGGGAAGGATAACAAAGGTACATGGAACAGAACTGGAATTCCAAAAATATCCTTTGGAACAGAGAGCAAGAAAATAAGAATATAAAAAATCAACCACACAGGCTCAGAAAGCAAATTAAAAAAGAAGAAAAGCCAGCAACTCAACACAAAGACTTGGGTTAACATCAGTCCTAGAGAGAAGGACCTCGTCCTGGAACAAGTGTAAACCAGCATGGAAAAGCAGGTGGAGGAGGCGAGACCCCCCATTTCCTCTAAGAAGCCCTGAGAGAAAGAACGTGGCAGACTCCCCAAGGGCAGGGACCCCTTTAGAATTCCTTAATCCCGTCTCTTCCAGGGCGAATCCAGGATCTGAGTCAGACCCCACCTGACAAACGGCAGCATGTCCACAGCGCAGTGCCCAGCACGGTAGAAGGTTTGGAGAGGACATTTCAGAAGAGGTGGCTGCAAGGAAGGACCAATTTATCTGGGAAGAGAAAACGTCAGTGGGACACAGGAGCTGTCAGTGAACAGCTGTCAAGTGGAGGTGGGAGCTGCAGGGAAATACTGTGGACAACAGATGAGAACCAGTGAAGGAACACTGCAGGGAGGCAGGTTGGAGGTCACCACCAGGGAAGCGCCCTGGCCAGTGTGGCTCAGCAGGCTGGACGCTGTCCAATGCACTAAGAGTTTGCTGCTGGATTCCGGAGCCCAGTGGGGGCACATGCCCAGGTCGCAGGCTCGGTCCCCTGCTGGGGGCATGCAGCAGGCAGCAGATTGATTTTCGCTCTCACATCAGTGTGTCTCTTTCTCTCCCTCTCCCTTCTTCTCTCTCTCTAAAAATCAATTAAAATGTGTTTAAATAAATAGACTAATGTGCAAACTTGGCATTGACAGCCACCAGCTGTGAAGTCCCAATCTTGGGGACTACTTGAACAGAGGGCTGGAGGAATACTGTGACTGCACTGGATTATCTCAACTATTTCTTCCAACTCCATGGTTCTACAAGAAGGAAGGAGTCCAGGAAAGGAATTATTCTTGCACACAACGCTGCCAAAGTTAAAAAAAACAGAACACTGAAAACTAAAAATCAGTAGCTTCTTTATTAAAAGGAGCAATCCCACCAAGAAGGGACAAAGGTTGACTTGTTAGTCAAGATATTTGATATGAAGAGAATGCTTTGCTTGGGACCAAGCAGAGCACCGGGAGTGAGCATAGGTCAAATCCAGCCATAGTCACTTCCTGTTTGGCCAAAGGCAAATGACTTCACCTCTACTTGAGCTGAAAAGCAGTAATAAATACCTAATACAGAAGTACAATTTAAATTAGTTAGCAACTACAAAATACTTTGGAAACTTATGTGGCAATTAAAACTGCATTATCCTACTTTACTCATATACTAGATAAATCCATTATAAATAACAAGAGCCACGTTTCTATCAGAGAGAGAAGTTACAAGTAAGCGAGGAGGGAATGCTAAATGAACTCTGTGGTGCTGGGTTAGACACAGAGACCAGGATGAACTTGTGAGTGTGTGTGTATACACTCACACACATACGTATTCTAGTATACTAGAGGCCCAGTGCATGAAACTCATGCACTGGGGGAGAGGGTGAGTCCCTCTGCTGGGCCCTCGGGGAATGTGGGGAGCCCTCAGGGAATGTCCAACTGATGGCTTACGCCCATTCTCTGCAGGGAGCAGGCCTAAGCCAGCAGTCACACATCCTTAGTGCTGCCTTGGAAGCGGGAGAGGCTCTTGTTACAAAAACTGCACTCGCCAGCCGTACTACAATGCCGAAACGTAAAAGTGCTCCCCCCGGCCCAGCCAGTTTGCTCAGTGGGTAGAGCGTCAGGCAGCCTGTGGACCAGAGGGTCCCGGGTTCGATTCTGGTCAGGGGCATGTACCTTGGTTGCAGGCTCCTCCCCAGCCCAGGCTCTGGTCAATGCTTGTGCAGGAGGCGACCAGTCAATGTGTTTCTCTCTGTCTTTCCCCCTCTCCTCCACTCTCTCTAAAAACCAATGAAAAAATATCCTCGGTTGAAGATTTAAAAAAAGGAAAGAAAAAGTGCTTCCCCCACCACCCAAAAAAAGGCGCATTTCAAGAGAACGCAGATGCCAATGACCAAAGATGAAAGAGTATCGGCAACCAATCATCGTACTGGATTACAAGACCAAAAATAAACCCAGGAGCCCACACAGAGTATAATACAATACATGGCGAGTGAGTCATGGGAGAGGGCATAAACCCTCCTTACAGAGAATCCCACATGACAACTGCAGAAAGAAGAGGGAGCGAGGAAGTCACAACTAGGATAGCGCAGTGACTACTGCTGCAGACAAGGCAGTGGGTGGCACTTTAAGGAAAAATCAGACCTTTGATAGCCTCACAGAATCTCCTCCAGAACAGCTATTAACTATTACGGGTGATCCTAACACATGCTCACCCATCACCTGAGTTCACTCCCTCCCCCTGCAGTGTGGGCTTGACTTGGCAACTCATTTCTAGCTTCTACCAAATAAATGAAGGAAACAAAAAAAAAAAATAGTCACTACACTGAAACCAGGCAGACACTACCTTAAGCTAACAAAGTTAACTTTAAAAATAATAACAGTAAACTAATATTGACTTCTTAATTTTGATAACTGTATCATGGTTATATAAGATGCTAACATTAAGGAAATCCAGAAGAGTATAAGGGGATTCTGTATTATCTTTATAACTCTCCTGCAAATCTAAAATTATTTCAAAATATTTTTTAAAGCTGCATTTTTCTTTCTGATAAAATCAGAAAGAACGAGGAAAACTTATAAATTTCAAAAGGTATTTAAATATATGCAAACTAATAAGATGGGTTTTAAGGCAAGATTAACTTTTTTAATCTATAAAGAATCACAGAAGTGAGTTGACTTTCAAGTTTAAAATTTTAATGACACACAAATATTTCACCACAAGGTCTGTGAAAAGATCAGCCTAGAAGAGCAGATTCTTGTGGATAACCTACTGCTCTACCATACTGCCAGCTGCATTGAATAAACACTCATAATATAATGTTTTAAAAGGGGGGTTAACCTAGAGAGCTCTAAGGAAGGAAGGCATTATGATTCCTCACGCATATACATCAGTCTGCTTTATCCCACCCTTTATTTTAAATATATTTTTATTGATTTCAGAGAGGAAGGGAGAAGAGAGAGTCATCAGTGATGACAGAGAATCACTGATCGGCTGCCTCCTGCACGCCCCGCCCTGGGGATCGAGCCCACCACCCAGGCCTGCGCCCCGACTAGGAACGGACTGGCCTCTTGGTCATGGGCTGGCGCTGAGTCACCCTCGCCGGCCCCTTTCCTCACCCGAATGTCCTCCACACACTCGCTCGCAGCAACAAGTCCACAGTAACCTGCCTCCAAAGGCATCACTTAGAAGAACAAAGTGGAATCACTGATTTTTACTCAGTTTCATTTTCAAATTGACAAAATCCTTTGAAGCAACAAGATGACTTCCATGGGGTCAAAATGTTCCTTTCAAATTTTCTTGCTTCCTAAGGAAAAATAAAGCCTCCGTGTCAAACACCCATGCTTAATACTAAGGAGGCGTAGGAGACGGGAAAGCGATGCCAAAAATGGGGAGTGCCACCCTGGCCGGCGTGGCCCAGTGGATAGAGCGGGGCCTCTGGAGGAAGGGTCCCGGGTTCCATTCCGGTCCAGGGCACAGGCCCTGGTCTCGGGCTGCATCCGCAGCGGGGGGCGTGCAGGGGCAGCGGGTCCACGATTCTCTCTCTCATCACTGATGTTTCTTCTCTCCCTCTCCCTTCCTCTCGGAAAACAATAAAAATACGTTTTTAAAAATTTTTTGAGGTGTCAACAGCCAAAGTTTTCAGAGCCAAAGGATGGATCCCCAAATCCAGAAACAGGGTCAGGAAAAAGAACGCGATGCCCCCAAGCCGTCCACCTGTCTTCCTACGGGCGGGGGTTTAACTCAAGTCCCCGGTGACCGACCGGCCGGCGTGGCCCAGCTGCGGGCGGCCCAGGCGCCCAGAGGTCACGGACTCCGCGGGCGGCCAGGGCCCGGCCGGGGCTGCGGGCTCCCACCCAGCAGGGGGCGTGCGGGAGGCAGCCCCCCTCGGCGGCTCGCGGCCATCCCTGCGTCCCCCGCTCCCCCTCTCCGGACCAAGGACGCGCGATTCCTAAAGAGCGTCCGAGGGCGCCCATGTCCAAGCCCCCGCCCAGGGACGCCCCGCTTCCCGGAGCTGGGACCTGCTCCGCGGGCGAGGCCCTCGCCTAGCAACCCCGCTGTTGTCCACCAAACACCGGCGGCCACGGGCGCAGGACAACTGCTCCCTAATCCACGCGCCGAGGACTCGGACCCGGCCGGGCGACAAAAATAGCTGCGGCGGCCGCTCCCTGCATCCCGGGCTCCGGGCCGTCCGCGCCGCCCCGCGGGCCCCGAGCAGCTGGAGGCCCTGCCACGCCCTCCCCCGCCCCGGCCCCGGCCCCGGCCCCGGCCCCCCGCTAACGCCGAGTGCGCACAGCGAGCACTAAGGCCCCTGATGCAATGCCAGGCCCTCCCAGGGACGCTGGCCCGGGGCGCGGCCGGGAGTGGGCGGCAGGCACACACGTGCACACACATCATACATCACACGCGCGCGCACACATCACACACATCACACACATCACACACGCGCACACGCACATCACACACGCGCACACGCACATCACACACGCGCACCGCAAAGCTCTGCAGCGGGGAGCGAGCCCAGAGGCGTGGGGAGCGCGCGGTACCCGGACCGGAGGGCGAGAGGTGGACGGGGCTTCCCAGGAGAAAGGGGGGGACCCCGAGGTGGGCCCGCACTCGAGCCGCGGTGCCGTCACCGCCGCCTCCCAAACGCACGCCGCTGCCCGTCCCGGGCGCCCGCACAGCCCCCCGCGCGCCCCGCGGGCTCATGTCACCCCCAAGCGCCGGCCCCACCCCACCCTCCCGCCCAACGTGCCTGCGGCGGCCGCTGCGCACCCCGCGGGGCACAGGCTGAGTTCCCCCGACAGTCCGGGCCGCCGCGCGGGGACACGCCCGGCCGGGCCCGCTCCCCGGCCCCGGAGCAGGCACCCCTCCAGCCCGCCGGAGCCCCACCTCCGCCGGCCCCGTCCTCACTGCGCCCCCTTCGCATCCTCCGGCCCGAGCCCCCGACCCCCGAGCCGCCCTCTCGCCCGCCCCGCCCGCCCCCCACGTCCCGCCCCGAAGTCTCGGAAGATCACGCCCGAGGGCCCCCCGCCGGCCGCCCGCAGCGGGTAGCCACCGCCCTGCCCCGCCTCAGGCGGACCCCGCGGAGTCCCGGCGACCGCGGGGCGCGCCTCGGGCAGCCCCTGGCGGTAGGGGACCCGCCCCTCCGACGGCCGCGCCAGCCGCTGCACCTACCCGCCGCCGCCGCGCCGGAGCTGGAGCCGAGGAGCCGGGACAGGCCGTGAGCAGCCGGAGGCGCCGGGAGCCAGCGAGGAGCCCGAGGGGCGGGCCGCTTCCTCGTCGCCTCTTGAGGGGCCGGCGCGTGGGCGGGGCGCCGCCGCCGCCTATCCCCGCGGGCGCCGCGGCCACGGCCAATCAGCGCGACGAGGGGGCGGGCTTGAGGCCGCGCAGGCCAATGGGCGCCGGCCCCGCCGCCTCGACCTTGCGAGAGTAGCGGCGCGAGCGCAGGGCAGTTAGGGCGTCGGGGGCCCTGCCTCCTTCACTCCCCGGACCCGCCCGTGAGCGCGGAGGCCCGCGGCAGGCCCGGCGCCCGGGTGATGGCGTCGCTCCTTAGAACTTGGGGGCCGGGAGCTGGGAGAAGGCGAGCGTCCGGGCGTACGCGGCCGGGGCTGGGTCTCCCCGCCGCCCGGGCCCAGGGCTCTGTGACGTCACCGGGGGCGGGGCGCGCGGGGGGCGAGGGCGTGGCCGGGGGCCTTTCCGGGCGGCCTTGCCCCGCGACAGGGGACGTGGCCTGCGCGGCGGGCGTGTGTGTGTGTGTGTGTGTGGTCGGTGTCGGGAACCGACGGGGATGGCGACGTAGGAACATCGCGCCCCCAGGTTCCACCTGGACGGTTACAAAGTGAACGACGATGCCTTTCTTCCATGTGATCGGACAGGATGTCCTCAGAATAACTTTGTGTGTGTTTCTGCTTTTTTTAAAATATATTTTATTGATTTTTTTACAGAGAGGAAGGGAGAGGGATAGAGAGTTAGAAACATCGATCAGATGCCTCCTGCACGCCCCCCACTGGGGATGTGCCCGCAACCAAGGCGCATGCCCTTGACCGGAAACGAACCCGGGACCCTTGAGTCCGCAGGCCGTCGTCGCTCTATTCACTGAGCCACACCGCTCAGGGCCGTCTCTCCTTTTTTATGTGAAGGTGATCGGGGTGACGAGAGGTCAGCGTGAACATACAGGCTTCATGCGTGTCTTTGCGCCTGTTAACAGGCGGCCACTCGGAAACTGAAAATCACGGCTCGGGTCAGCCAGGTTTCTGCCCGGGGCACCGATGGCAGGTGACCGCCGACCCCTGCCGAGCGCTCCCTGCGCCCCAGGCCCAACAGCTCGCCTGACGCCGCCACCGTGTCACCGGCCTGCTGGGCGGCATCCGTGCCGTCACTCTGCCTCGTGGATGGAAGCGCCTGGCTCGTGGCTTTCCCGAGGTCAGCCTGCTGGGCCCGGGCCCAGGCCGCCAGAGCCGGCGGGGTGACCCCAAACTTGTTAAGGCCCCGGTTTCAGGCCTGGCTCTGCTACTTTTTTTTTTTTAATTAATATATATATATTTTTTTTTTAATTTCATGGAGGGAGAGAGAGAAACATCAGTGATTAGAGGGAATTATTGATCAGCTGCCACCCGTACGCCCCACACTGGGGATCGTGTCTGCAACCCGGGCACGTGTCCCGGACCAGCATCAAACCCACAGGCCGAGGAGGCTCTCTCCACTGAGCCAAACCAGCCAGGGCTGGCTCTGCAACTCTCCAGCCGTGTAACTGTAGGGAAGTTAAGCCTCAGTTGCCTTATTTATGAAAAGGAGATCATACAGTTGCCAGCCCCTGCCATAGTCACTGTGCGGGTGACCTAGAGGTGGTATCCTGAGGTCCTTACACTTGGACTCTGGACCCAGGCTCCTGTGTGCAACCTGCGCACTGGTACTTAAGAGTTATGCGAGCGTGTAGGGCAGGGGTCCTCAAACTTTTTAAACAGGGGGCCAGTGCACTGTCCCTCAGACCGTTGGAGGGCCGGACTATAGTTAAAAAAAAAACAACTGTGAACAAATTCCTATGCACACTGCACATAACTTATTTTGAAGTAAAAAAACAAGGCGGCAAAAATGCCCGCATGTGGCCCAAGGGGACGTAGCTTGAGGATGCTGGTGTAGGAGCTAGCGCGCCTCTCCTCTGTGAGCCAGGTTCTATGTGGATCTGGTGTGAATACAGGCAGTCCGGTGCTTAGGATGCTGCCAGCACCTCCCAAACACGCAAACACGGGGCACTGCGAAATGCTGATAATGAAGTGTGAACAGCTCACACCAACATGAAGGGATGAAGAATAAAAACAAATGGGGAAGGGCTAGAACCATGAACTGGAAGCCCTGGGAAGAACACTAGGCCAATTACAGAGAACTGAGATGATGGCTGCAGGTCACACGCCAGTTAAGAACCCAGGTGCCTGGTGTGGCTCAGTGGCTAGAGCGTCAGCCTGCGGACTGAAGGGTCCCGGGTTGGATTCTGGTCAAGGGCACATGTCTGGGTTTCGGGCTTGGTCCTCAGGGGCATGAAGGAGGCAGACGATCCATGATTCACCATCGATGTTTCTATCTCCGTCTCCCTTCCTCTCTGAAATCTTTTTTTTTTTTTTTTTTTTGCCAGCGAGTTCAGGTGGCTTTACTCAGCCCAGTTTGGATACAGCAGCTCTGCCCTCCCCCCCGGGAGTTGTCACACAGGTGTCTCCCAAGCCCCACAGCTGTGACAGGCCACTTCACTGGGTTCCCCTCCAGAACAGAGCTGTGCTGCAGCTACCTGCAAACCAGGAAAGATACTTATTCCCGGAAAACAGGACTTGCACTTTATCAGGCTGACTCAGGTTGGAATCCTTC
>PVJC01055560.1:0-10155 GCA_004026665.1 Murina feae
AGGTCCCTGCAGGGATCCATGTGCAGCCAACTTGGCACCTGGAGCCTCCGGTGGGCAGCCGGGCTGGCTGGTCCCCTGCCCGCAGGTCTGTTGGCTTGGAGGGCACCCAGCCCCCATCCCTTTGTCTCCAGCCTTCCCCCACCCTCAGCCTTTCTGCTGGACACAGGGCTGGTTCAAAGGCCGCTGAGGCTCATTGTCCTCACTGGCTGACCGCTCTCCTGAGATTCCTCACTTCCGTCCCCCTGGGCTCGGCCTTCCCCGCCCTCTCTCCCTGTTTAGGGTCTTGACTGGCCTCCCTCTGCCTTCCGCTCTCTGTGCTTCTTTTCACGGCAGAGAATTCCCCAGTTCCAAGCTCATCGGGGACTCAGGCCCCACGACTTGTCTTCCTAGTGGGAGTGAGGCAGCCGGTTCTGACCCAAAGGCGCTGGGTGAAGTCACCCAAGAGGCCCTCACCCGCTTCCTCATCTCATGACCCGTGTGCTGCGGGCACGCACTCACGCACTGTCCACTGCAGGAGGTCCAGCGCCCCCCAGCGTCCCTCCAGGGGTGCTCTGGGGTGGGGGGGAGGTTGTGAATAACCCCCGTCAGCAGCCAGGTGGCCCGTCAATTCGTTCTTACCCACGCTGGCACCATCACTGATGCCACCGCCAAGGCCTCTGCGTCTGCCAGGCGCGGACCTGCCTCGTCAGTGGCTGTGGGGCCGGGTGTTGCCCCGATGGGTCCGGTGCTGTGGGCTGGGCTCCCCCTGGCTGCCCGCATGGCCTCCACGGGCCCGGGTGATGCCTGCTTTAGGAGGGCGCCTCTGCCCCGTTACATGATGCTTCGTCGTACCCAGGCCTACAGCGCTCTCACGAAAGCTTGGGTAAAGCGTAAAAGGGCAACATTTAGATTGTGTTTACAGCCCTTCTTCCGGGGGGCTGGCCCCCACGTCCAGTGATGGAAGAGCACCGGGGGGAGTGGAGCATCGGCCCGAGTCCCTCTTCTGCCTAGAGTCTCCCAGGAAGCAGGGGACCTTCTTTCAGGCGAGTGGGCTTCGGTGGGGAGTCCGCCAGGCCGTGCAACCGCTGGGCCTGCCCAAGAGGAGAGGGACATAACTCAGCCAGGGTGCGTCCCCTGTGGGCTGGGGGTCCTAGACTTTGGCCATGAGGTTGGGAGGATTATTTCTCCAACATGGGGATCTCTAGTTTCCAACTGGTGAGGCTGAGGCCGAGACCTGGGGCAGTGTCCTTCCCACCAGGGGCCTGGACAGGGGAGCCCGCCGGGCCCCTCCTGCCCTTCCCAGCCTCTCTGGAAGCCTGGTCGCTCCAGGCAGGGGGTCCCAGTGACCCTGGGCTTGGGGGACCCTCTTAACTTCTCTTCAAATCCTGCATTTTCTTCTTGTCGCTCTTGTCGCATCTGTGACCTGAGAAAGGGATTGCGGGATCCGTTCTGGCGCCCGCCCCTCCCCCGGAGGCCCAGGCCGGCTGCTCTGCGGCTGTGTGTTCCGTGTCTGGTTTCCCGGCGTCGGACACCCATAGGCGCTCAGGGGATACGCGCGGCTAACGGCAGGAATCCCTCACAGCCGCCATCGCTGTGCTGGGTGGAGATCTCTCGTTGGGGGGAAACAGAGTGGACGTGACCATTTCCCTGTGGATGCTCCTTGCGGGGAGACGCGCTGTGAGCACCGGGAGTTCCTCCGTCATGGACGTCCTCTCGGGCCTCCGCACCTGCCCTCCCCGGGAAGATCCCCGAGCGGCCCCCCGAGCGGCCGTGGTGGCGAGAATAATAGCGAGAAGGACATGATGGGGCTGTTCCCAGGCAAAGCTACCGGTTCCGGATGTTTATTTTCCAGATTGGAGCCTTCAGCAGTATCAACCTCCCGGCGTCGTCTTCAAACCCCCAATCTCACCACAGCCCCGCTATGGGCCTGGCTCTGTGAGGCGATCATGACCATGCATGACGGGATTATCTCCCATCTCATATGAACACGTGGACACCGTGCTCATGCACATGCTACAACCATGTAGATTCCTGAACCACATTCTCCGATTCCCTGAAGATGGTCCTTAAACCACTACCGCGCCCTGCGCTGCGGGGTGGGGGGCATGTGTTGCTCACCACATGCCCTTGTCTCCCTGATGCTCCCCGCTGCCTGCGGTTGGGGGGGGGCCAGTCAGCGCTCTCCGTGGCCGATGGACTGAGAGGAAACAACACGTGTCACTTCCTGGCAAGCGTTTCATACCTGGTCTCCCTCAGTCCAAGGGGCCAGAGCATCTGTCTGTCAGCCATGGGCCCGCCCTCCGCGGGCACAGCACAGGCGAGAAACACGCCTTTGAGTCGGCGTGGACCCATCGCGTCTGTCAGGATTCTGACACGCCCTGGGGAGGTTTTGTGTAGACCCGCCTGCCCCACGAGGGAGGTTGGGAGAGCCCCCCAGGAGCTGAGACCCCAAGACTGGAGATGCTAAAAGCCCTTTCACCCCTGATGCAGGGCAAGGACAGGAGGGATGCCGGGCGCCCCGTGGAGTGTGAGCCCTGAGAGAAGCCGTAGGGGGTGGGGGAGAGATGAAACCAGCCAGGACTGGGAGCTGGAGGCCGGAGGGAGCAGAGAGGCAACCCAGACCTCATCCTCATCCCACCTGCCTGGTCCCGAGCATGGCGCCCCATGAGGACTAGAACAGGACCTAGAGGGTCCATGGGCCTGGGGACACAGCCTGTGAGGGGCAGTCTGCAGGGGCACAGAGAAGGTGGGGATGGGGCAGGCAGTGAGTTAGGGGAGAGCATCCAACACACAGAGTAGAGCCCCCGTCTGACTAAGGTGCCCTCAAGCCATCTGTGGGGCCCATGGAACGTCTATTGTGCTGTCACCTGGATGGAGTTGGGGGTCACCTCTCCACTAGGGGTTACTAGCTGCTCAACAGCAGGCGCCGTGCGATTCTCTACCCTGGTACCTGCCTGCCCTGCCTATACTCTTGCTCCACATCAACGTAGAAAGTCAGCAGAGTGTTACGTCCACGTGCTTGGAGCACTCCTTCCTCTGGGATGTTATATTAACACTAGGGGCCCCAGTGCATGAATTTGTGTAAGGGTGGAGTCCCTCGGCCTAGCCAGCGAATGGGGCCGATCGGAGCCATCTCACCCAGTTGCAGTCTGGGCCAATCGGGGCTGGCCAGCCGGTGGGAGGGACCACGGGAGGCTGGCTGTGGGAGTACACTTGCCACCAGGGGGCAGCTCCTGCATTGAGCATCTGCCCCCTGGTGGTCAGTGTGTGTCATAGTGACCGGTTGACTGGTCGTTAGGCCGGTTGGTCATTCCATCACTTAGGTTTTTATATATTCAGATAAGATACTGGTTCCATTTGCAGAGTTTAAAGACCCAACAATCACAGATGGTGCCGTGAGATTGCGCCTTAATCTGCCTTATAATTTTCCAAGCATGTTGGTCTTCCAGGAAGCAGAGAATAAAAGCTACTCATTATGGCAGCGTCTACACCCCCTGGGGGTGGTGGGTGCGTGCAAACAGTTGGGGGGTGTGCCCCAGGCCTTGGAGACAAGGGTTCTCTGAGACTGAAGGGGAGTTTCAGATCAGAGCAGAGAGGAGCACGACCTGAGAGGGACAGGTCTCTGGGATGAGGGCCCAGGCTCACGAGCTCCTGCCTGCTCAGCCTCTCGGCCATCAGTGGGGTTGGTGGGTCTCTGAGGTGTAGCTACAGTTGCCACACACATCTCATGCCCCGTGGCCATCGCAGGACTTCCCTCTGGATCCTGCAGATCCTTGGAGCCTGGTTCTCTTGGTCACTCTAAACCTTATCCTTTGTCCCTCTTCACCTCCTGACCCTGCTCCATGTCCAATCTGGGCTCTCGCTTCTGCTCCCCAGGGCCAAGGACAGACGCACTGGCCTTGGGGAGCCACAGGCTTCATGGAGGTTTTGTGGGGAGAAAGGGGTGTTATTTTTTTAATTATTATTTAAAAATATTTTTATTGATTTCAGAGAGGAAGGGAGAGAGAGAGATAGAAACATCCCTGATGAGAGAGAATCATGGATCGGCTGCCTCCTACATGCCCCACACTGGGGACTGAGTCCATGATCTGGGCATGTGCCCTGACCAGGAATCGAACCGTGACCTCCTGGCTCATAGGCTGATGCTCAACCACTAGCCAGGCTGAGGGAGAGGTTCATATCAGACAAGGAAACACCTAGAGCTGGAGGCATATGTCCGTGTTCTTAAAGGTCCTGCGCCTGCTCCATCGCTGGCAGCTTCTCTCTGCTCCCAGCTCCCCACACTCCACCCTGCTGCCCGGACCCCCTTCACACTCTTTTTCTCTCCCATTTCCTCTCTTTCCTCATTGGCTTGCCTCCATTCTTCATTTTTGTTTTATTTTTTTAACTTAGTTTTTCCAAATTGCGACCTGCATGAAGACAACCAGTTTAAACGCACAGGGACCCACAGATTGAAGACTTCACCATCCCCTTTCCAGGACGAGGCTCAGCCAATGGTTCTGAAGTTCCACCAACCTCGATGCTTTCATTCGCTCTCCTGAGGACGGAGGCTAATTTCTTCTGCATTATTTCTTGGCCCTTGGAGTGTCTTCTCTGACTCATGACTTTATATTCTTTGCGAGAGGCCGGTCCGTTCTGGATCCACGACTGAAGCTGGTTTGCGAAGCTTAGAAACCGACCTGAACTTCGCAGTGATCACAGCAAAGGGCTGGCACCCTGGGTCCGACCTGGGGACTCAATAGCACTCTCACGGCCCGGCGGCCCCAGCTCCTCTGCCATCGTCAGTGTCACGTCCTCTCTGAGGGCCCTCGCTTTCGGTGGCTGCAAGTGGCATGAACCCTCACAGCCCCTCGGTCCTGGGGCACGCTGTGCCAGTGTGACCCTCGTCAGCCAGGAGGCATCGTATGAAGCCCTAGTGCAGTGATTCTCAACCTTCCTAATGCCACGACCCTTTCATACAGCTCCTCATGTGGTGACCCAACCATAACATTATTTTCATTGCTCCTTCATAACTGTCATGTTGCTGCTATTATGGACCGTCATGTAAATATCTGATATGCAGGATGGTCTTAAGCGAACCCTGTGCAAGGGTCGTTCGACCACCAAAGGGGTCGCGACCCACAGGTTGAGAACCGCTGCCTTAGAAGGCTCAGATTGGCCTAGAATTGGTTGCTTTCCAGTAGTGCTGGCTTCCCGTGGTGTCGGAGGCTGTGCAGCTGGGTTTGCCAAGCACAGCGCTTGTTTTGGATGCTGCCTGAATACCTTCAGTGGGTTTCCTTTCTTCCCCAGCATGTCCTGGTGAGGCTGACGCCTTGCAAGGTCCCCCGACTCTGTATGGTCTTCAGCAAGTGACCTGGTTTAGAAACCTGTCATCATCCAGTGCGTTGGGAGACACTCGGGTGCCACTATTGTTTAAAGTGACTAGGCTGCTAGTTTCTTACAAGTTGATGTATGACAGCCTGCAAGCAGGGCTTCCATTCGAAGTAGATTTAGAGAGTAGAGGAGGTGTGGGCTGGGTTGCAGGTCATTTGATTTGGTGGCTTCGTGGCATCATTGAGCTTTTGAATGAGAACCATGGCCCTTCTCCCAGGAAGATGCACCCCCACCCGTGCACAGAAGGCACCCACGACCCACGGGAGCGTACCAGGGAGTCCTGGTTGAATTCATGTTGCGGTGGACAAAGCTGACATCCCACCGGCTAAAGAGCGCGTCAGCGAGCAGAGGGGCTGGAAGGAGAAGTATACTCGGGGTCCTAGACTGTCTCTTCTGTGGTGGTTTTTTCATGGTCTCCCCTATAATGCCAGACTGTCGTGTGAGTGAGGAGCTGAAGCTGTGGAAGAGATTTTTCAGGGGGATGTTACTAAGAATTTGCAATATTCTGTTTTCTGAAAGCAAAGCCTGAGGCGGCCGTGTTCTCAGGTTGTTTTCGGAGTC
Organism: Murina feae; assembly: GCA_004026665.1. Lineage (NCBI taxonomy): Eukaryota > Metazoa > Chordata > Mammalia > Chiroptera > Vespertilionidae > Murina > Murina feae. Next base: position 5,914 of record PVJC01055560.1, read on the forward strand.
CTCGTTAATAGTGATGCTGCAGTACCTGCTGGTCAGCCTTTTTGCTGAATGGACACTACGAAGCTCGTGTTGCCAGTGACCTGCGGCCACGCTTTTACCCCAGCTCTCGCTCTGGCCAGCAGGGCCCTCGCTATCACCTTTGGCAGCACCTGAAATTCCGTCGCCTAAATAGTTCTGCTCATCCACTGAGATGCCTTTAATGGTAAATTCACTTTCTCTTTTCAGTCTCCCCAACACCCATTGCAAAGACTGTAGCTCTTTCCTTCTGCCCCTGTCATGCTTGGAGAAGCTTCTCTTATGACACAGGACATATTGCATTGATTACCTCCCCTCCCTCCTACTTCATAACCCAACAGCTAATTTATGATCTTTACAAGTATCTAACTTGGGTTTGCATACGAGCAACTAGGCCAATGTTCGCATTAAGAATAATATCTTCCAAACATTTGCTGAATGAAATGAACAAATAAATCCTCATGGGTGTTTATTTTGCATCCGATTTAGCCAACACAACCTAAGTAAGGAACAGGACACGCGTCCCTCGCACTCATGGGCGTCCTGCTTCTTGCTTCAGCGTTCTTGCCCTTGGCAGGTCAGGCCAGATCTCACAGACCCAACAGCCCTTTGTCTGTTTCTTTAAGATTTAGTCAGAAAAAAACTCGCCCATGAGCTTGACCTGCGGTTCTCACAGTCACAGTTTTGGAGGGAGTTAAAAATACTGGTGAGTGAATGGCTGTGTGTCCCAGCCCAGGAGCCCTGTGCCAGGTTTCTGTGGCCTGGGGCACCTCTAAAGATCCCTTTTCCCTTTTCCCAGGTATCTGTGTCAAAAAGAGGCTGCCAAGGAGCCAAAAATCTTCATCTGTTTATGGCTTTACAGCCGATGAAAAATGCAGGGTCATTAGAAACTAATTACTGGTTTCATGGCAATATTTATCACCAAGGCGAGTGCGATGTTCCAGCAGGCACTTTGCTGGCTGTTGCTGAGCCCATTACTATGAAGTTTGATAAAGGTTTTTTTGTTTGTTTTTTTCTTTGTAAAGTTTTTACAACTACTTCACTGACAACTGAAACCAACTGGGAAGACACTAGGCTGGCCTGGCCTGACATCTCAATGGTTTCCATCTGGCCTACATAATTTTTGAAATAGTTGTTTCAAAAGCTTTGCTTTCCACTCAGAGAAAGATGTTTCAGAGGTTCACAGATGGAAAATTCATTTGAGTGTGCCTTTTTGTGTATCCTGAAGAATTTACTATTATTATTTAAAATTTTGTTTTTATTGATCTTAGAGAGAGGAAGGGAGAGGGAAAAACATTGATGAGAGAGAAACCCAGATCAGCGGCCTCCTGCACGCCCCCTTCTGGGCATTTGCCCTGATGGGGAATCAAATGGTGCCCTCTGGGTGCATGGGGCGACACTCAACCAACTGAGCCACACTGGCTGGGGCAGAATTGATTATTTTTAAATGCAATTAAATAGCTCACACAGATGACATAAAGATGTCTTCAAATAGGGCCCCAAGTCCTACATTTCAGGATCTCTGAACCATTTGCTGACTCCTAAGTTTCCCGTGATTGCTTTTGCCTTCTTTGCATATATTGTTGCCTTCTGAATGTGAATCTATTTGCATTTCTACTTGCTTTCTTTTTATTATTATTATTGCTTAAAGTATTACAACAAGTGAGAGATAGGTCTCCATTTTTTCCCTTGCCCTTTCCCCCTCCTCCCTACCTCCCAGTTTCTTGTGTCCATTGATCATACTCATATGCATGCATGAAAGTCTTTCAGTTGATCTCTTAATTCCCTCCCAACCCTCCCCAGCCTTCCAGCTGTAGGATGACAGTCTGTTCAAAGCTGTTCTGTCTCTGTATTTGTTTATGTTTATCAATGTATAATGGCCTTTATTATCCATAAATAAGTGAGATCATGTGGTATTTTTCTTTCATTGACTGGCTTATTTCACTTAGCATAATGCTCTCCAGTTCCATCCATACTCCTGCAAATGCTAAGAACTCCTTCCTTTTTACAGCAGCATAGTATTCCATTGTGTGGATGTACCACAGTTTTCTAATCCATTCATCTGCTGATGGGCACTTAGGCTGTTTTCAAATCTTAGCTATGGTGAATTGTGCTGCTATCAACACAGGGGTGCATATATCCTTTCTGATTGGTGTTTCTGGTTTCTTGGGATATATTCCTAGGAGTGAGATCACAGGGTCAAATAGGAGTTCCATTTTTAATTTTTTGAGGAAACTCCATACTGTCCTCCACAGTGGCTGCACCAGTCTGCATTCCCACCAGCAGTGCAGGAGGGTTCCTTTTTCTCCACATCCTCTCCAGCACTTGTCCTTTGTTGTTTTGTTGATGGCAGCCATTCTGGCAGGTGTGAGATGATACCACATTGTTGTTTTGATTTGCATTTCTCGTATAATTAGTGACTTTGAGCATGTTTTCATATGTTTTTATGCCTTCTGTATGTCTTCTTTTGAAAAGTGTCTATTTAGGTCCATTGCCCATTTTTTGATAGGATTGTTTATCTTCCTTTTGTTAAGTTGCATGAGTTCCCTGTAAATGTCGGATATTAAACCCTTATCGGTGATATCATTGGCGTATATGTTCTCCCATGCAGTGGGCTCTCTTTTTGTTTTGTTGATGGTTTCCTTTGCTGTGCAAAGCTTTTATTTTGATGTAATCCCATTTGTTTATTTTCTCTTTAGCTTCCGTTGCTATAGGAGCAGTATCAGTGAAGAAATTCCTTCGGCACATGTTTGCAATTTTGCTGCCTGTGTATTCCTCTAGTATTTTTATGGTTTCCCGTCTTACGTTTAAGTCCTTTATCCATTTTGAGTTTATTTTTGTGTATGGTGTGAGTTGGTGATCTAGTTTCATTTTTTTTGCATATATCTGTCCAATTTTCCCAACACCATTTATTGAAGAGACTGTCTTGACTCCATTGTATACTTTTGCCTCCTTTATCGAATATTAATTGGGCATAGTGGTTTGGGTCAATTTCTGGGTTCTCTATAATATTCCATTGATCTATATGTCTGTTCTTGCGCCAGTACCAAGCTATTTTAAGAACAGTGGCTTTGTAATACAGCTTGATATCTGGTATGGAGATCCCACCTACTTTGTTCTTCTTTCTCAGGATCGCTTTAGCTATTCGGGGTCTACTTGCTTTCTTATGCAATGAGCAGGTTCTTCAAATATTATATTTCATGGATTATTCTTAGTGTTGGAGAGAAGATGCATGAGAAAAATTATAAACATTTGAAGTGCATGCAGACAAAATAGACTTTAAATGAAGAAAAGATCAGAAGAGAAAAAGAAGGAAATTACAATTAATACAATATTCAATACAGGGAGAAGATATAACAATGATAAATGTTTACACAGCGAATGCCAGACCATCAGAATATGGAAAGCAGCACTGACCGAGCTGAAGGGAGAAGTAACCAGTTCTACAGGAACAGGGGTACCTCAGGACCTTCCTCGGAATGACCGACAGGACAGCTGACAGGTAACAAGGAAGGTCACAGGGGGCTGAAGCGGCACGAGAACGAGCTGATCTCACAGACACGCTGGAGTTCTGCTCAAGTGCACGCGCCACCCTTTCCAGAAAGGTCGGGTCCCAGACTGAGTCTCAACAGAGTGAAAACTGTAGCTTCCACCCACAACATCTCCTTCGGCCACAACGGGCGAGAAGGAACTCAGTGGCAGGAGCGAGACGGAAAGCTCGCAGCACTGCGGACACTAGGCCGTGAGCTTCTCAACCCACCGAGGGGTCAACGAGGAATCACGAGTGAGATCAGGAAACGCTGAGAGAGAGGAAAATGGAGCCGCCTGAGAGCCACTGCGAGTTCGGGCTCGCGGGCACCTGGCTCCGAGAGAGGAGAAGTCAAGCTTGTTTTTATTTCCCTGGCAAACGCCGTGTTTCTTTCCGTCTCCACAGTCCCGTGCCATTTGGAGACGCTCGTTAATCTCAGAGCAAGCCCCTTTCCAGGCCATTAGTGCCCGGGCGGGCGACGCGCAGTGGCAGCCGGCCTGGCCGCGGTGCCAGGTCATTGAAAGCACCAGCCCGAGCAGGTTATTAGCGGGCAGGCCATTTGAGCGAACAACCTGTCCAGGCGACCAGTGCCAAGGCGATTTAAAGCGCCACGCCATCGTGCCTGTCGGCCAGCGAGGTGCCTTCCCTTTCACAGCCGGGGTGTGCGGCTCCTCCGGCCCATGGGGGGCCTTCTGGGG
>PVJC01055561.1:0-10155 GCA_004026665.1 Murina feae
CGGAGCTGAGCTGAGGGGCGCAGCTTCACTTTCGCTGCTGCCGCAATGGAAAGGGCTGTTTACTCAGGTCCGGGAGTGGCGGCCGCCATGTTGGCTGGGCTAATTTGCATACAGCTGCTCTGATTGGCTGGTGGGCGTGGCTTACCCTGTCTCGGAGAAACGGTTAATTTTAATATTTCGCTTTTATTAGTTTAGATATTAAAATAAAATTTTAAATATTGGAAAAAATATTCCATTTTCCTAACACACTTTTAATTTTTGTTTTCTTTTTCTTTGTCATTTTTATATAAAATGTTTAATCTTCATATAGCTATAAACTTAGAACAAGTAAATTCTTGCAAACTATTTTATCTAAAAGATTATTAATTTTGTTCAGATTTCTGAGGAGAATTTACAAATATTGTGAATAACTATAAAACAGTATGAGAATTAATATGGGATTGTCATTATTATCATTTTGATAGGGAAAATGAGACATTTTTGGGGGGCTAGCAATCTGAATCTGTGCTAGTAACCTAATGCACATTCTTGTTAGCCTATAGTCTAGTCACTGCCCCTTCTTTAATTATCTGGTCTTACAAGACCTGTTTACCTAAATACTACTCCCATTTTAGAGGCCATAACCATGAACAATACACAACCTCCAGATGGAATTATCAGCACTTGCGCCAGGCCAGGCCTTTAGATGTGGTCTCACGGCCCCCACCCCACCACATAGGGCTTTTTGCAAAGCCCGTGAAAGGTCTGGAAGTCCCATCTCATATTTGGGGCACAAAGAAACCAAAGGGTATAGAGGGAACGCTTCCTCCATATTGGCTTGCTCAGGATTTGGAAAGAAAAGGTCTCCCCTGAGTCACTGTACCGGAACATCTGAAACATCTGAAAATAAGTGGGTTTTTCCTGTGTCTCCAAGTACTCCTGTGTGTTCTTTGGACATCTGGTAAATTCTGTAACAATTTAATATTAGACAATTTGTTTTCAGTTTTTTTTAATTATTGTAGATGCTATAATAAATATCTTCATACAAACAGATTTTTTTTCTTCCACTGAATTATTTTCTTCAGATATATTTTCAATGAAGTGAGAATGCTGGATCAAATGAAATACTATTTTTGTGCTTGACTTACAGAACTTTCTTAAAAGGTATTGGGGGAAAGCCTTAATTCAGGATTGATTCTGAAGAACTGACACAGAGTCTTATTCAAATTCACAAGAGTTTTAATAGGAGAAACTTATATACAAGAGCAAAGCAGTTGTTCCCAGTACTGGCCAGCCAGGAAGAATCCACACCCCTCCCAGGAAAGGGTCTGTTTTTATAGGGGGCTAATAGTAAAACCATACGGTGGGTAGTCACATATACCACCAAGAAGAACAATACATTCTTACATTAGCAAAGAACTTCTGGGAATTATCACACTCTATACATTCATTAACCTCCTTTCTTGGGGCATGACATTTACCTTTGGGCAGCATTCTGGTTTTCTGTGTAGTAAGTCAAGACTGAGGCTACAAAGAGTAAAGAGTTTGACATTTCCCAGATGCTTTTATTGCTAGAACCATATAGCATCTCTAAATGAGTTCTCCCACTCTCCACCCCAGATGTAATTTGAATCCCTACATTTCACATGCTAATCTTTCACAAATTCCCTCAGACCCATAATGGTTTGGAGTTGTATGGCACAGCAACCCTATATGTCACAGATGCCCAGCATAATCTACTCAATAAAAGCATAATATTAAAATTGACTGTTTCTTCGGGATGCCTAAGCCATGCCCACCAGCCAATCAGAGCAACTATATGCAAATTATCCCAGACAAGATGGCAGAGGCCAAGCCCCAGGAGAAGCCGGGCACCGTGGTCCAGCAGGACAGATGGAAGACCTCTGCCCTGCGATCCAGGCGACAGCCATGAGGTGGGAGGAGCGAGCCAGCCCAAGGCTTCAGCCTGGACCTGGATCACTCCTCCCGCCCCTCGGCTGCCACCTGGATCGCAGGGCAGATGGAAGGGCTTATGTAATCACCTACATATATCACATTACATTTCTATTCGTCAGTGCTGCTCTAGAATAGCAATACTCATAACACATAATCATTTCCTTACATGCCTCTCTTATTCCTTAGGATGGCACAAAGTATAAGCTAATCAGGTATTTCCTAAACAAAACTTATAGGTGTGTCAAACATTGTATCTAAAAAAAAAACAGCCTCTACTGTACTCTCCTTCACTGGAGAATCTCCATAGACCTTCACAATCTCTCAGGAAGACCTGGTTTTCCGTTTGAGCTGTGTCTGTTCAGTGGAACATTAGTGAAGTTTTCTGACAAGGATTCCAGAATAACATTCATCCCCAAGTCAGACCCTGTTCTCCAGGGAAACATTCTCAGGCAGTAGGTGGGTCTCATTTGAAACATTCTGCTGATCCAACTTTGCCTAAACAGATTAGAAGCTTCTGAAGGCTTAGCACAGGAGGAAGCACAAGGATAGGTGTCATGAGCTGACTTACCTACTTCCCCTTCAATGGGAAAGAGTGCCAGCTCATACCATGAGGCACTTTATGTCCCAGGAAGTCCAGAAGCTGTATTTTAACCCCCATGCCCACCCCATTTCTTGATGCTTGAGTCATCTTTGATCAACTCAGATATTTGAGAAGATCCATGAAGCCACCAACTGCTTCCCAACAGTAGGAAGGCATATGTTAGCCCAAAGCCATGTTCCAACTGCCAGAATGTTCTGAGACAAATGCTTCATAATCAGAAAAGCCATTTTCTGTTTACACCGCATCTGGAGCATGCTGATGTCTGCATGGTGCAAATTGCCTCACTGTTGTAGGGGGGCTATATTTTAACCTTTCTTATCTAGGAAAGTTATCTACTTAATTAATATCTATTTATATAATGAAAAAAACTGATTATAAAATCAGAAATCCATAAAAATAATCATTAGCATCAGCTAAGCTCTTCTGTCTACCCTGCAATCCAGGCGGCAGCCATGGGGTGCGAGAAGCAAGCCCACACTGCTGTCCAGGGGAGACAGAAGCTGTGCCATTGGCAGGTCCCGAATGGAGGGGTGGATGGTCCAGAGGTGGAGGTGCTCCTGCTTTGCAGCTGCAGTGTGGGGCTGCATGGGCAGCTGCCACCTGGCTGAGGCTGAGCCCCCTCTCCATGGAAGGGAGGTTAATGCCCTCTCCCCATGGAAGCTTTAATGAGGGAAGGAGGGCTGCTCCCTCTCGCTCTCACACACACACACCCTCCTGGGCCCCCACTCTCTCGGGCTCCATTTTCTCTGCCACAGGGGCAGGGGTCTCCTGTGAGAGGCCCTGGTCTCCCTTCAGAGCTGGGGTGAACCTGTGGGAGCCAGGAGAGGGAGAGATGGGCAGTGGGTGGGCGGAGGGAGCAGCAGCCAGGGAGTTTGGGGGGAAGTAACCAGGTGGGGGAGGGGTGGAACAGGATGGAGGGAAGAACTTTATAAAAGAGTCAGTGGACAGCAGAGTTAAAAAAAAAGAGGATGTATGAGTGAACTGTAGGGCCTATAATGAAAACCAAGTATAGTTGTGTACTGGGGACAGATTTTAAAAGTAGAAGTCAGAAAAGAAAAAGATAAATGATAGTGGATAATTAGGCAGGTAGGTAGATAGGTATTAAAACAATGGCAGTAAGTAGAGAAGAATGTATGTCAAAGATGAGAGAAAAAGAGGGAGGAAAGAAAAGTTATAAAGGGGGAGCTGGTAGAGCTTAAAGGGAGAATGGGAAGAAGGAAGGAATGGGGGAGGGAGCAAAGCGGGTCAGAGGGAGGAAGTGAAGAAAAAAATTAAGATGGGAAGGAAGGAAAAGGGGAGGGTGGGCAGGGGTAAATATAAAGAACAGAAGGAATGTGGGAAGGGAAGGAGGATAGTAGAAAAATGGGAAGAATGATAATGGAACAGAAGTAGGAAATAAGGAGGAAAGAAAAGTTTGTAAATGATGAGTCAGTAGGAAAAATGTTACATAAAGGAGAAAAATTGTGTGAGAGGAAGAAGCCAATAAGGAAGTCAAATATAATTGTGCATGAAGGGAATAAGATTAAAAAAGAAAGTTAATAGGGGTGACCAGGCCAGCAGGAGAGGGTAGTTAGGGGGATCAGGCAGGCAGGCAGAGTTAGGGCAGGCAGGCAGGTTAGCAGTTAAGAACCAGAGGTCCTGGATTGTGAGAGTCCCCAAGAACTCCATATTGGAGAGGGTGCAGGTCGGGCTGAGGGACCGCCCCTCCGCCCCCCCCCCCCCCGTGCATGAATTTTGTGCACTGGGCCCTTAGTTAACAAATAAGCAATAATGCTTATCATAGCCCCATTCCATGGTAGCGATATAGAATGAAACCAAGTGGGATGGAGGAGGTCAATGGGAAAACAAACAAACAAAAACAAAGGGGACATCCATAATATTTTCAACAGTAAAGATAAATTAAAAGACAGGGAGAAATAGAATTAATTCCTAACTGCTGAATAGTTGAGCTATGGTTAGTCATGTGGGTCAGAGCAAGGGATATGTTATGATGATTATCAGGAATATATACTCAACAATCCTATGTATAAGCATGGGCAAGTTCCTCCCCGGGCAACAGTAAGTATATCTAAAGCCTTGTAGTTCTGCAACATGTGCTTTTCTCACTTGAATAGTTTCTTAACCTAAAAATTCTATAGCATACTTAGAACTGTTAAGAGTTTGGGAAGTATGATTAGCTAATACAATGATCTGCCATTCTAGACTGCAGTGACTGCAAGTGAGGAGAGAAATGATAAAGGATACTTCTACCATCCCACATGCTTCTATCTCCCCCAGAGTGTAGGGATGTCAGGCGATTACCTAGGGGATGGCGGGGGTGGGGTGTTCAGAGTCTTCCAGATGTAACCAGACAGTACGGAGGCCATCCTAGAATACATATACCTGTTCAATTGTATGGCAGGTAGGGCCAGTCATAAGTGCCACAAGTCCACAGCTACCCTGCAGGCACTGGATAGTCTCCAGTTCTATTAGGTGTTTGGTGTTGAAGCGCCTGAGTGGCACTTAAGGTTATATTAATCAATCAACAGGAGCTGAAGTACCCATAAAGTGACTTCCATTATAAGTAACAATGCAGTAGGAGGTACGATGGGTAAGAACTACAGTAACTGAAGATCACCACCCTGTCATCCTAAATTCTAGGGTACAGGACTGGATGGGGACAACTAACCTCTTCCCACATAAGGGAATAGATAATAGTACTAAGAATCTTATTTCATGAAAGAGAAAGGGGGGGGAAAGCAGCAGTTACATTACAGGACAGAGGGAAATGTACAGTGATCATTGCAGGCCTCCAGCCAACAAGCATACATCAGGCAGTAAGGTTAATAGGATGAGTCTTCCATTAGGGTTCTTTGGCTGCAGAAAAGGATATGTCTCTACAGACCCAGCAGTCACTCTCATTTTGGAGTTATGCCAACGTGTGAACCTAGGTGGCAAATACATTACCTTTCATGAAGTGGACAAAAAGGCAAAAAAGTTACAGGCACCAGCAATAGTAAACCATGACTGGGAGTGGTTTTTGCCTTGATTCTCAATATTACACCAAGTTACCAGCCAAGGATGGAGCAGTTGGTGGCATTAATGTAAGGGAAAGAATGATAATACTCCAAATCACCACGAAAAGCATGCTTTTTCTTAGTCATAGATCTCATCGGTTCTGCACCACCAGCCAACAAGGGAGTGTTGGAAATAACCAAGGAGTTATCTTGCAAGTTAAGATTTTGTCCCTCCCCTTAGGCTCCAATGAGCCCAATCCATCTGGAGGTAAATCTGCCATACCTAATATACTCATAGATGACTGGTACCTGGACCTAGGTCATGTGGAACCATCAACAATATGGCATTACATGGTCTCAGTTGCAGAGTCCATTCAGCAGTCAAACTCTCCAGCTAAATCCTCATTGCTGTCAATGGTCTGCTGGTTAAAAGATAACTGTGCACTAGTCTTAGCTAGTTTGGCTCAGCAGATAGAGTGTCAGCCTGCAAGCTGAAGGGTCCCGGGTTTGATTTCGGTCAAGGACACATGCCCGGGTTGCAGACTCAATCCCCAGTAAGAGGAGTGCAGGAGGCAGCCGATCAGTGATTCTCTCTCATCTTTGATGTTTCTAAATCTCTCTCCCTCTCCCTTCTTCTGTGAAATCAATAAAAATATTTTTTAAAAGAGAAAGAGAATGTGCACTAGAACGTGCTTGTCTGGTGTAGCTCTTGAATTCCATTAGAGCATCAGAGCTTCTTGCAACCTATGTGTCCACCTCTTTAAAGGGTGGGTTTTTCTCCACAGAGCCTGTTTCAACAATCCATTCATCCTCTCAGTCAATCCAGTGGCTTTGGGATTATAGGGCAGATGGATGTGCAACATTATATTGTTCTCAGTGGCTCATTCCTATATCTGGTGACCAATTAAATGAGTCCTTGTTCACTGTCGATGTCTGTGGGCCATCTCTACATAGCACACAATTGCCCAGTCCCTGTATGGTAGTCTTATGGGTTGTTTTCTTACTAGGATATGCTTGCTACAGGCCAGTGGCTGTACCAATGCACATCAATGTGTATAGGCAGTTTTGAGATAGTGGCAAGGGTCTGATGTGCTCTACTTGCCATTTCATGGCTGGAGCTCCTGCCCTTGCTATCTATCCAAGATGCCATGGCAATATCTCTTACAATAGAGAGAACAAGGTACATTCCCGGCAGGCCTCCTCAATGGGTGAGGTTCATACCCTTTGTTTCACAATTTCCCAAAGAGTATGTACCCTTGTTCCAGTTTCTCTGTGTAGCCAGCAGGCCACTTCTTGAGAGTCACTGTTTTCCTCTATATATCAGATCTGAGCCAACTGATCCAACTCCTGATTCCCTGGAGAGGATAGAACATTGTGGGCCAGTACATAGTACACTGTGACCTCCAAGCCTCTTATCTGTTCCCAAATCTCATTCCACATTTCAACTCTCCATAATGGGCCTTGATGAACTTCCTAGTTGTCCTCTTTCCATTGTCCTATCCACCAAGTGAGGCCTTTATAGACAACCCAACTGTCAGTCACCAGAGTGATATGCTCGATTCATACATTAGTGCCACCCAAGGCACTCCCAGCTCTGCTAATGGACTGCTTTGCTTGCTTCTTCCATCCTGCCATATACTGTCTGTTCTAAGCAGTACGGCCACTGCAGTTCAGAGGGGTGGGTTGCTCTTAGCAGACCCATCAGTGTGCCAAGTAGTCACAGGGATTGGTGCCTGACCCTCTTTAATATGAGACTCTAATGGTGGATGTGTCCACAAACCCATGTCAGTGCCCACAGAGATTTCACTGATAATATATGTCACTGGGCCCAGGATGGCATGCAGCTCAGCACTAAGTGGACTGGTGAATAGAGCACATCATTGCTGCAGGTAGGCAGATTTCTTGTGCAGGGTAGTGGACTGGGCCACCCCAGATCAGGGTTTGACCAATTCCTGATTCTCCAGCAATGACATATTGTGGCCTTACTGTCACTAGTGAGGTTTTCATGATGCTTTCTACCTGCTGTAGACTAAGGTGTCCTTCTAGGTGCTCCAGAAGACTCTCCAACACCTAATGGTAAAATAGCAAGCACATTACCAGTTAATATAGTGTCATCAATACAATGATGTAATGCCACCCCCTGACACACACCTTTCTGTGTAGTCTTTTTCACTACTAAACCATGACAGATGGTGAGGCTATGCCTTGTGGTGGCACCTAAAACATCCAGTATTCTTCATTCCAGCAGAAGACAAGCTGGTCTTTGCTTTGAGGGTCTATGGAAATACTGAAGATATTATCAAGATCTAATAAAAAGTGATATGTCCCCAGAGACTCACTAACTTCATTCAATAATTGGGCAGCATAGATTAGGAGGGTACTACTTTATTGTGCCGCCAGTAGTCCACAGTCATCTGCCAAGATCTGTCTGGTTTACAGAATGACCACACAGGGCTATTCAAAGGACTATGGGTGAGATGGATTCTGCCCGCTCTATATAGCTCTTCAATCATATAGGTCATCTCTGCATGCCCCCCAGGAAATCAATATTGTCTCAGGAATATTACCCACTTAGGTACAGGAGCTTTATAGGTGTTCATTCACTTTTCCCCTAGAGCAAAGGCTTGATTGCTCATGTTCACAAATGGAACTCGCCTATTGTGAATATTTGGCCTAATTGAGCTAAGACATCAATGCCCAATATACACTCAAGTAGAGGCAAAATGAACACCTGATACGAGATCAAGGGCAATCAACCAATCTACATGAACAGTGATCTTGAGAAACAAAGCTGCTTGCAACTAGGATCCTGACCTCAGCGTCACCCAGTCTGGTCTGAGATGCAAACCAGGAACCTGAAGCCACTGGGGACAGAGACCTGCGACCACAGTTACGGACCCACAGACACCAAGAATCCAGACATCCTGCCAGTGGCAGATCTCTGTGAGTAACAGAGCTGATCCCCCTCCTCACAGGCTCCCAGGCAGTACCAGAGTATCACATAGCCCCACCCCCCTGCTGGGCCCCAGCACTGCAACAGTATCTTGAGCAGGGGAACGCACTAACTTTGGGAATCTCTTCCCCCCAGCAGCACGGGGCTTTGAGTCTAGGGTGGCAACTCTGGGTGTGTTCCCCAAGGCACAGGGCTGTGGGAATTTGAGCCTGGGAATTCGAATTTGAGCCTGGGAACTCACCAAATCTGTGAGTCTGTTCCTCCCCAGCGCGGGGCTGTGGAAATTTGTGCCAAGGAACTCAGCAACACGGAGAAGCCAGATTCCTACAGCACAGGGCTTTGAGCCTAGGAGTGCGCGACTCTGGGTGTCTTTTCCCCAAGGCACGAGGCTGCATGAATTTGAGCCTGGGAACTGGTGAAATCTGGAAGTCTGTTCCCCACAGCAAGGGCTCTGGGACACCTATTCTCTGGGCAGGAGGCAGCACCAAGCACCAGTGACTTGACTCTGTTTCTTACCACTTGTGCCTGGGATCCCTGATTCCCAGTGCATTCACACTAAGAGCCAGTGGCTCCAATTCTTGGTGCATGTGCACACAGGGACCCTGATTCTCACTGTGAGGCTGTGCAAAGCAACAGAGACACCAAAACTGGATTATAGAGGAACTTTGATTCCTGGCACATGCTAGAGGGTTCTGATTTTCAACACACTCCAGGGGGATCTCTATTCCAGCTCAATGCAGGTGGGGTCCCTGTGTCTAAGTGCACACACAAGACCACACTGAGTGCTGGCAACACTGAATCTGAGCGAGCCTGGTTCCCATCAACCAATGACAACCAAACATCTTAGTATCAGAGCTCTTCAGTGACACTAAGGTGGTGAGAAGCTCCCACTGCACATGGCCCAGGCCCACACAATTCCACATTTGAAACTGCTGGAGACAGTCAGAATGGGGAGATGACACAATCCCCAGAGGAAAGAAAATGAGGAGTTTCCAAGGAAAGAAATTAGTGAAATTGAAGCATGAAATATGACAGAAAAAGAATTCAGAGTAATGGTTATACAATTCATTCACCAGATGGAAGAGAAAATCAACAACCTATGCAAGAAGCAGGAAGAAATGAAAAGTGATATAGCTACAATCAAAAACACCATGGAAAGTTTCAACAGTAGATTAGAAGAAGCAGAGGACCGAATTAGTGAGTTAGAAGATAAGGTAGAGAAACAAGCTCAAACTGAACAGCAATTGGAGAAAAAATTAAAAAGCAGGAGGAGAGCCTAAGGGAGCTTTGGGACAACATGAAACGAAGTAACATTCCATTAATAGGGCTGCAAGAAGGACAAGAAGAGCAGCAAGGATTAGAACATCTATTTGAAGAAATAATGACAGAAAACTTCCCAGATATGGGGAAGAAAAAAGTTAAACAAGTACAGAGAGTTCCAAGCAAATGAACCCCAAAACACCCACACAACGACATATCATAATAACGTTGGCAAATGTACAAGACAAAGAGAGAATCTTAAAGGCTGCAAGAGAGAGACAGAGAGTTACATACAAAGGATCCTCCGTCAGATTATCAAATGATTTCTCAACAGAAACACACCAAGCTAGAAGAGAATGAAAGGAAGTATACAAAGTATTACAAAGCTAAGGACTGAACCCAAGAATACT
>PVJC01055562.1:0-10149 GCA_004026665.1 Murina feae
GCCTGATTTGCTTTAATCAATGCACTGAATTTTCATATTCAGGGAGTGGGTAGAACTGAATTAGATTGCAGTTATGTTTCAGTGGAGAACAAGAAAGAGAAAGTCTTCTTTAAATAAAATTTTACAAATCTCTGTAATGGAATATTATATAATGGGAGCTATACTTTTCGTTTCCATTGATTAAGAAAGCTATTAATTGAAGAGTACTTTTGAACAAATTTGCATTTGATGTATCATGCTGTCATCTACTTATATTTGGAAAATAGAAGAACACATATGTATTGAATATGTTTTATATGGAGCCTGTTTGAGAACCCCTTGCAGGGACTTCATGGTTTTTTCCCTAAAAAAACACTGGAGACACAGGGTGACAGCTCCTACATTTGTGCCAGCTGGCAGCCACCGCGCAGGCTCCTTGGACCACGGGGGCAGCCAGTCCATGATGCCTTGGCAGAGATTGGTTCCCCTGGACATGCTGGACATGCTGGACGTGCTTCCCTGACCTCTCATTGATTTTCCAGGTGGCGGTTCATACCCATGTTGTGTTCAGTTACACAAAATGTACTGTACATGCGCAAGCCATTTTAAAACAGAACGTAAGAGCCGTCCCTAGAACTACTGGAGCAGATGCTTATGGCTGGATGAAAAGCTGTAGAAAATAAGAGTCTTGAGTGGAAAATAAGAGTCTTTACTAAGTGCAGAAAAGACTGGAACAACAACGGAAGCTCACTTCCCTCTCGACATTATGCAGAATGAATCTACTAATGAACAGAGTCCATTTCTTCTTTCATCAGAGATCCCGCTTAGCAAGGAGTAATGGGCTGCTTTTTCAGCTGACCTGTCCTTTTGTCTTTGCTATGGATGTTCTCTTGTGACGTTGAATATAAGCCACTGCCTGGATCAGTAAAGTAACAATTCTATTAGGTCAGATTAAAAAGGCAGAAGTCTTTTAAAAGGCACACGATTTCAATTTCTAAGTTTGAGGCCAAATCAGTTCCAGGTGCCCATATCTCTGGTGTCTGCCCCTCCCTTTGGATTCAGTCCCTTTCCCCTCCTCGTTGGCAGTGCCTCCTGAGGACAGAACACAATGCCCTATAGTGACTTTAGGTGCTGGTGTTTACCAGTTTGAGGTTGGTGCAAAGCAGGAACCAGTGTGAGACTGAGCTTAGAGTATAAAGATGGTAATTTTAAAAGGCTATAGGTACAGTGTAATGAACAAAATAAACTGAGGAACAAAGTAGAAACAGAGGCATGGATACATGGAACAGACCGACAGCTGTCAGAGGGGAGGGGAGTAGCGAGGGGCTAAATGAAAGAAGGTGAAGAGAGTAGCCAGAGGGCATATATGCGTAACTCATAGACACTGACAACAGTGCAGTGATGGCCAGAGGGAAGAGGGGGCAAGGGCTGGGTGAAGGTGGACAAAGGGAGGGAAAATGGGGACATCTGTAATAGTGTTAACAGTACAAATAAAGTTTACAAATAAGTAAAAGGCTATATGTACAGACTGAGGAAAAGGCATTAAAAAGTATATGGTTGATCCAGTCCTATATTAGTTATCTATGGTTACATTAAAAACTTACCCAAACAATGTCTTCAATCAGCAGACATTTATTCTCTAACACTTTCTGTGGGTCCAGGAGTTGGCTGGGTGGCTGTGGCTCAGGTGTCCTCATGAAGCTGCAGTTGAGATGTCAGCAGGGGGTGCAATCATCGGAGGCCTGACTGATCGGGAGGATCTGCTTCCAGAGTTCATTTGTGTAAGGCGTTGGCAGGAGACCTCAGTTCCTCACCACAGGGCCTCTGTACAGCTGCTCTCACATGGCTTCCCCCAGAGCCAGTGGTCTAGGAGGGAGAAAGCCCAAGGTAAAAGCCATGGACTTTTAGAACTAATTTTAGAAGTAACAAGCCATCATTTCAACCACATTCTATTGGTCACACAAGGGTGTGGATACTAAGGGTCAGGGATTATTATAGATCATCTTGGAGGCTGGCTACCACAGTCCCATTGACCAGCTTTTCTAGAAACCATGGAATGGGTTAGCCCTATTCTTTGTAAGTCTGGTGCTGTATCTGATGACAGCCTGTTGATCAAGTGAATAACAATGATTTTTTTCAAAACAAATTTTATGTTTTTGCTTAAAACTATAAACTTGAATATTATTCTATTGCAATAAAATATAGTCACAAAGCCTGTAAATAATAGGTAATAGTGTACAATGTAGAAATTAAATTTTCATGTAAACATATAACCATAGTTAATAACATATCTATATCTAATCTAATAAAAGAGTAATATACAAATTGACCATCACTTTGAGACACCTAAGCCACACCCACCAGCCAATCAGAGTGGCTGTATGCAAATTAACCCAGCCAAGATGGCAGCTGGCAGCCACAGAGCTGGAACAAGCAGGAGGCTTCTGTTGCAACTGCCTGACTAGGCCAGCGAGCCTCTGCTCAAGCAACAATGTTTCAATTATAGAAGCCACAGAGCTGAAGCAAAGAGGAGGCTTTATTACCTGCCTAGGCCTCGGCTCAAAGCAACAGTGTTTCAAGTATAGAAGATAAATAAACCCCAGAAACCTGATTCCAGTCAGCCTCACTGGGACATTGGGTCAAGGGGAGCTGTGGGCAGCCTGAAAATGGCTCTCAGCAACTCACCCAGGCTGCCCAGGCACCCCAGTAGGGACCCAAAACCTGAAGGGGCTGTGGGCAGCCTGAAAACAGCCCTCAGCCCGTCATTCAGGCTTGCCACACCCCAATGGGGAGAGGGTCCACACTAGGGGGGTTGGCCAGCCTGCAAACAACCATCAGCCCCTCACCCAGGCTGGCCAGGCATGCCAGCAGGTGGACATCCCCAGAGGAGTCCCAGACTGCGAGAGGGCACAGGCCGGGCTGAGAGAACCCCGAGTGCACAAATTTTTGTGCACCAGGCCCCTAGTACCACTATAAAATGCTACAGGCCTGGTGCGCAACATTCATGCACTGAGGGGAGAGGGGGGTCTCTCAGCCAGGCCTGCGCCCTCTCACAGTCCAGGACACCTCAGAGATGTCCGACTGACAGCTTAGGCTTGTTCCCCACACACTGACCACCAAGGGGCAGCTCCTGCATTGAGCATCTGCCCCCTGGTGGTCAGTGTGCATCATAGCAACCGGTCATTCTGCTGTTTGGTTAATTTGCATATTAGCCTTTTATTATATAGGAGGATATTTAATGAACACTATACACTTTCCCAAATCTTTTTTTCTTTAACTTAATAGTATATTCTGGATATATTTCAATGTCGGTATATAAATTAATTTTTTACTAGCTGCATATTTTTTTATTGAATGATGGTAGCAAATAGAATAACCATCCAGAATTGTCTAACCAGTCCATACCGTTGGACAGTTACATTTTCTCCCATTTGTAGACAAAATGAGAATCATGTTTGTAAGTATAATGTACTTACACTCTTTCCAGTGGTGACGAAAGTGCCCCAAACACCTGGCTTCTAATGATACACCTTGCTGCTATTTTGTAGGAAGGCATATGGCATTGTACTTGGCAGAGAAACCTAAGACAAAACGAAGGGGAATGGCCAGTGTGGCTCAGTGGTTCAGCATCGACCCATGAACCAGGAGAACACAGTTCAATTCCTGATCAGGGCACATACTCCTCACTCAACAGTATGATCCCCAGTAGGGGGCATTCAGGAGGCAGTCAATCAGTTATTCTCTCTCACCATTGATGTTTCTCTCTCTCCTTTCTTCTCTGAAATCAATAAAAAATATATTTTTAAAAAAGGAGAGCCCTAACCGGTTTGGCTCAGTGGATAGAGCGTCAGCCTGCGGACTCAAAGGTCCCAGGTTCGATTCCAGTCAAGGGCATGTAACTTGGTTGTGGGTACATCCCTAGTGGGGGGTGTGTAGGAGGCAGCTGATCGATGTTTCTCTCTCATCGATGTTTCTAACTCTATCCCTCTCCCTTCCTCTCTGTAAAAAATCAAAATATATTAAAAAAAGAAAAGGAGGGGAAAAAGGCCTGTGGTGAGACGAGAGAGAGTGAAAAGGACCCTGTGAGTGGTTGGTTCTAGGTGGCTGCACCCCACCAACCCCCAGAGTTCTGCATAAGCTCCAGAGCCCAGTTGTGGCTTCTTTGCCTTCAGTGTGAACATTGGGATGTTTACCCAGCTTTCCTCTTAACGAATAACTGATGTCTTCAGGTTTCTATGCATCAGTGAAGACCGTCATAGCCTGGACGTGAAGATAAGTGGATTGCAGCAAGCCATCTTCGCCAGTTCTTTCCAACAGCCTGCACAATTCCTTCCTGAAAATCTCACGAGTCCTTAGCGTGACACCTTGGACTCAAGATCCTTTAAATAGCACACATAGTGTCTGAGAGAAGTAGTACATTGATATCACCCACTAATGTGTAAACAAGTTTAGTATTTCACATTATTTGCTGAGACCATTCATTAATTCATGGCTTCATTCAATATGAAATAACTATTGAATACCCACTGTTGCTAAAAGCTATCGTAGGCTCTGGGTATATAATTGTGAGTGCAAGCAGGCACCGCAGTGGAGCTGCCAGTCTAGTGGGGGAGAGGGACAATAGTCAAATAGTCACAAATATATAGTTACAAACTATAATTATGTCTACAAAGGAGCAGTATTTTAGGGAACCAGGAGAGTGTGAATCTAAAGGATGAGTGTGAGGGCAGTAGGAGAGAGGCCGGGAGACCCAGGCCAGGCAGAAAATAAAGTAACAAACAGCAGGCTTGCCAAGACTTGAGGCAGGAAGCAGTTTTTTCAGAAATGCTGCAAAAAGCCAGCGTGACCAGAGGGGGCGGTCATAGCAACAAATGAGATTGGAGAAGAGGCTGGCAGCCAGGTCAGGCAGGGCCTACATACTTTGCTGGAAGAAGCAGTTTATAAAAAAGGAATTCAGGATTTGGGAATGTTCAAAAGGGCAGGTACGAAGGGCTAGGGGCAAAGTGGTGGACATTGGGCTGGCGATGAGATGCCAGTTGGGTGAGACGGCCTCAACGGCTTCATTAGCCACAGACCTCCTTCCCCTCATTACCCACCTGGGATTCCTGGGGGCAGAATGGCCTTGGCTGGGACCCATTGTTGCACCAGCGCACACTCCAGGGCCTGCATAGCCTTGCCAAGGCCTACCTTTCTACCCTCATAGACTTGAAAGTCTGTGCCCCACTTTGCCTCCCAGCCGCCTGGGAGGATTCCAGCAGGAGTCCATGCCCGATCCTGTTAATTGAATTACAGAGGAAAAGACCCTAGTGCATTCAGCAAACCGTAATCCATCTCCACATCACCTTTCAATGTTGAATGTTTTAAAAAGCCCACTGCGGCATGCCTCTACAGCGGCCCTTAATTGACATAATATGGGTCACCTGTCTACATGGAATTAGCTGTGGAGCTTCCAGAACAACCTACTTTCCATCCCTTCTGCCTTTAGTTCTTGAACTTAATGCATCACTGCTGCTCAAGTCAGCGCTGAGCCATTATTTAACAAAGAGGCATACAGCCGAGAGCTGTGCTCCTCGCTTCAGAATGTGCCTACCAGTGCCGTCGGGGAAGTGAGCAGGGAACCGGGTCAGGGCCTCCAGAGCTGGATCAGGGTGCTGTCAGTGCTGCACACCAAGACAGTCAGCTCAGCTTTTGCAATCATGTGAAAGAAAAAGTGTAAATGGGTTGGTGCCATGATTTAATGTTTCATGCTCTTAAGGTCAGGCTTCATGAAAACTGTGTGTGTGTGTGTGTGTGTGTGTGTGTGTTTGGGAGGGGGAGATGCATGAGAGTAAGTTGGTTAGGGAGCAGGATGTGAGAATGAAATAGTCCCTGAACATGAACTTGGTGTTGCTGTGTCCAGATTTGGAGAGCCTTAGAGCCGAATGGCTGAGTATTTGGCCTTGGAGACCCACTGCCTAAGCTCAAAACCTGGTACCACCACTTACTCTCTGGGAAGCTCGGGAGATTGAATGAATTTACTTGAATGTTATTTTCTTTGCTTTAAAATGAGAGTAATGATAGTCTTCTCTCATGGAGTTTTTGTCAGGATTAGAAGACTTGAGGAAGAAAAAGGCCTTGGTAGAACATAACTATTTAGTAGATTTAAAGTACAGCTAACAGGGCCAAGCTCTGTTCTAGGTGCCTTAAACATATTAACTTATTTAATCTCCACAAGATCCCAGGAGGTGTGTGTGATTGTTCTTATCCCCACTTTCCAGAAGGGGACAGGGAGGCACAGAAGTTAGGTAACTTGCCCACCATCACCCAGCTAGTACATGCCAGAACGCAAACTGAGCCTTGAACAAGTGGGACTCAGAGTTTTAACCATTTTGTTACTCTGCCTCTGAGCCATATAGAAATGTTAGTTTTAATGATTACTGGGAGAGGGGGGAAGAAAGGTTTTTTTGGGTGGGGCCCTCAGGCTGTTTGGCTGGCTCAGTGGTTAAAGCATCAGCCCATGGACTGATGGGTCCTAGGTTCAATCCTGGTCAAGGGCAGATACCTCACTTTCGGGCTTGTTCCAGTTGGGGTGCATAGAGGAGGCACCAATGATGTGTTTCTCTCTGTTTCTCCCCCTCCCTCCCACTCTCTCTAAAATCAATGGAAAAAAATATTCCCAGTTAAAAATTAACAACAAAAAAAGAAAAGAAAGAAAGAAAAGAAAAGGAAAGAAAGTGGGAAATATAATAGGAATAGCCAGAAAAGGCAGAAGGAAGCACTAAGATTCCCTTCTATCTTGGGCAGCCTGGGAACCTCTCTGCCTTCCTCTCCCCACACCTACCCCCCTTACTCACTCTGTCACCCCAAACCCTTAATTCCATGGCTCAGACGATATGCTGAGTGTGTCCTGAGAATGTTACACTCTCACTAAAGCTGCCTGGTCCCAGTGAGATGAAGGAGAGATGGCCGCTTCTTGCTGCTGCTACCGCTGCCCTCTTAGTGAAGGTGGCCAGGGGCTTTGCAGGGTACCTGCCACCATCACAGGGCAGAAGCCCTCTTGTGGGTTGAGTCCTGTTCACTTTCATTACCATTGGCTTCTTCAGGCCCAAGAAATCCTCAGGGGTGACATTCTCAGAACAGAATTACATGATTGACCAGATCTGACATTCTAGATGAGAGTTGTTCCCTGCAGGATTACCAGCCTAGATTCTTTCTTCTAATAAGTCACCACACCAGGGAACAACATCATGTGGGCAGCCTTTACAAAGGCCTTATACGAGGAACTGTGCTGTAGCTCAGGGCTCTGAGACCTGGCTTCATTGTGCTTTGTTTCCTTGAGGTGGGAGATTACCTGAGGAAACTCAAATAAATACTTAGGTAAAACTGAAGTTCACTAACTCCCTGGGAATTATTTTAAGCTGTAATGTTAGCACTCTGCTTTTAAAGGGATGCTACTGCGGAAATGTTCAGGAAGGAGTCTAATGACGTCTGCTACCTAATTTCACATGGTGGAGAGACAGAGGGACAGAGAAAGCAAAGGGAGAACTGTTAAATCTATTTGGTTAGTGTATTGGTGTTTATTGTTTTACTAGAGGCCCGATGCACGAAATTCATGTAAGAGGCACGGCCCTTGCAGCCCTGGCTACCTCAGCCGGCCCTCATAGCCCCTCACAGCCCCTCACAGCCTTGGCCAGCCCTTGCAACCTCAGCTTCATCCAAAAAGTCATCCATACAGTCATCCGGATGGTCGTTCTGCTGTTCGGTCTAATTAGCATATTAGCTCTTTATTATATAGTATTGTTTCAACTTTTCTGTATGTTTACAATTTTAAAAAATAATAAGTTGGAGGGAACAAAAGTAGTAAGAAGGTTAAGAATAATTTTAAAAATACAGTTGCTATGGATGGGAGCTGTACAATGGGAGTGTAGTATAGGATTAGTGGTCCTTTTCTCCATGTCATCAGCCACAGGAGCAGGAGAGGTTGAAGGGAAGGGCAACATGGGAATATGGGGAAGGGGAGCTCCAAATAAAGAAATAAGCATCACTAACTGCAGAGCTCAAAGTTATTGTGAGAATGAAGGTTACAGCCTTTAATTTACTCATATAAGTCTAATATTAGGATTGAAGTAACCCCTGTATTCCTTTGAAACTGATCCAACAATAACAGAAATGTTGCACATATATATGAAATATTTTTCCACATGTTTCATTTCATCTAATCTAATAAAAGAGTAATATGCAAATTAGCCATCACTTTGAGACACATAGCCATGCCCACCAGCCAAGCCACACCCACCAGGCAATCAGAGTGGCTGTATGCAAATTAACCCAGCCAAGATGGCAGCTGGCAGCCATGGAGCTAGAGCAAACAGGAAGCTTCTATTGCACCAGTGATGAAGTTGAAACTGCCTGCCTAGGCCAGCCAGGCCTCTGCTCAAGCAACAAAGTTTCAATTATAGAAGATAAATAAACCCCAGAAGCCTGATTCCAGCCAGCCTCGCTGGGACGTTGGGTCAATGGGAGCTGTGGGCAGCCTGAAAATGGCCCTCAGCCCCTCACCCAGGCTGGCCAGGCATGCCAGCATGTGGACATCCCCCGAGGGGTACCAGACTGCGAAAGGGCACAGGCCAAGCTGAGGGACCCCCCTGAGTGCACAAATTTTGTGCACCGGGCCCCTAGTATCTATATAAAAAATAATGAGGGAAAAATTCCTAAAATTGTCTCTAAAAAGTAGACTACAAATGCTTTTTATATTTTTCATATTACCTCTCTGAGTTTTCCAGATTCTTTATAAGTGGCATATTTTATAGTTAGGAAAAAGGCAGTATTTTATAAAACAAATGTACATAGTATCTCTACTTAACTTGTTTTCTGTATTTACCACATTAACAACTGCATTGCATGGAATTTACTCCTTTTATCCAGAAATTAACATTAGATATTTTCATATCTAATAGGGCTTATGTCCTGTATCTTAACAGAAGTTAATGAATAAACCTTTGATGGATTTTATTCACACTTTTGATTTTATGAACTTTGACTACATTAATAACTTGCCTAATTTTGAGTTTTCACATGTACTGATTTGAAAAGTGCTTTGGCCAATAGTTCCACAATTTTAGTCTTACTTTTTTTAAAATGTGAGTAGAACTGTCTTGTGTCAAGACTTATCTACATGCAATTTGTCCGTTCAAGAATGCGATGTGCATTTACCGTGGCTTGATTTATTTGCTTAGACATTTCTGTTTCCCAAGATTATTTTCAGATGGGAATCTCTCCCGTAGCTTCCTGAGTAAAGACCAGAGCCAAGAATTCATTTAGTATCTTGACAAATGTGTTTTCTTCCCTAGGCCCATATTATGTCCACAAGTAACCAAATGATGTTTTTGAATTTGCATGAATGCGTTTTATAAAGGACACACAAAACTCTTTCTGATCTAATTTAAAATTTTTATTCAATTTGCCATAGTTACTAGGCCTACTTGGTAGGAATTTCCCATTTGTGTGTTTAATACTAGGATCCACTGCATCAAGCACACAATTCAAGGTTTCTTTTTGCTCCTTTGCTGGCTTGCTTTTTTACATACTTTTGCAGAAGGGACTTTAGTTGCAGTGATTGTCTTACTTGAGAATGTAGTGGTTCTGTGTTGGCTCTTGTGTATGTGTGTGTGTGTGTGTCCACTTTTATTCCAGCTAGAGGCTGCCAGACGTGGCAGTGCCCTTGCATAGGGATCACCAGGCAACATAACAGACATCAGATCAAGGCCGATGGAAGAGGACCAACACCCGGGGCAGCTTTGTTAGGCCCAAAGAAAAGCTGCTGAAGAAACACTGACCACAGTAACCCTAGCTCCTGCTTTCACCCTCTCTTCCTGAATCTTCTTGTAAAAGCCTTCCTGCCAAGAATGCCCTGAGTGGAGGAAGGATTAGGACAAATGCAAACTGAGCAAAAGGTTTGGTAAATCATCTTGGGTGCTAAGCCTCGTGTAATGTTTCCTGATAGTAATGGATGTCAGCAGTTTTTATCTATGTGAGGCTTTACGTAGACCACACAAGTGATGTGCTTCAGGTGCTTGTCACTAATCAATTAATTCATTTGTAAGTGAATACCTAATTAAAACAGTCGAAGCAAGCTCCTTTGCAGCCCTGATCTGGTGGGACCAGTAACCGAGAGAGATCTTGGCTAATGAA
>PVJC01055563.1:0-10156 GCA_004026665.1 Murina feae
AGAGAGAGAGAGAGAGAGAGAGAGACCCCCTCCAAAGACTCCAGACTGTTTTATTCTAAAGCACAGAACTTTGCTTTCCCCACGTTTATAGCATGTCTAAACACAAACCATCTTGTACTTCAAGAAACATGTATTAGGGAAGGAGCAGCCTTCAAGCCAAGGGTGGAAGTATCAGAAGTAACTCCTCTCGTCCCCCCAGCTGAAGTTCCTCGGGGGGTGGGAGGGAGGGCTGCCTCTTTGAGAATTCACATGTATCTCTTGGCTCCTGGGAGGTTAGGGAGCGCAGCATTATCCTGGGAGGGAAAGGTCCCAAGGACTGCATCTGTGGTACTCACCCCAAGTTTCACTTCCTCCCCCTCCCTGGTGGCTTTCCACCCCACCACTGATATAGTTAATGGGGTTGGAGGTCTGTAGCTGGATACTTCCAGGCAGAGAGCATGCTGGGGGCCAGCTCTGAGGCCCCTGCGTCCATGCCCCATCCCCACCAGCTTCCCACCTGCGGGCAGCCATGAGCCAGACTCAGTCAGATGGTGCGGTGCGGGGAGAGATTGAGTGGCTCCACAGTGGGTGGCTCCATGGCTAGCATCTTTGAATTGCGAATCGCTGTGGGGGGGAAAGAAAAGCCTCCCCAGAAGAGGTTTTTCTAAAGCCTTCAGGAAACCACCAATGGTTAAACAGCGCAATTGGGCTCAGTGAGAGCCAACCCATCTTTCCACTTGCACCTGCCCTTCTGAGCTTTAGCAGCAGGCAGTCTAGGGGGTCTAGGGGCCCTCCGAGACCCTCGCTCCACCCTCCTGCCTCCTTTGGCGCACACCTCCGGACAGGGTGCTGCTGTGCAAGGACTACTTATATGTACTCCTTCAACCTCTCTACTATCCCAATCTCCTGAACCCCAGAGCTCACTCTGCAACTGGTCGGCCGGTCATTCTGGTCATTCCGGTCATTACGCTGTAATGGTCGGTGGGCATCCTATATAATGAAAGATTAATAAGCAAATCGACCAAATGGTGGAACAATCAGTCACTATGATGCACACTGATCACCAGGGGGCAGACGCTCAATGCAGGAGCTCTCCCCTGGTGGTCAGTGCACTCCCACAGGAGGAATGCCATTCAGCCAAAAGCCCTGAGCTGGCAAGCGCAGCAGTGGAGGCAGGAGCCTCTCCTGCTTCCATAGCAGAACTAAAGATGTCTGACTGCTAGCTTAAGCCTGCTCCCCTGATGACATCCCTGGAGGGCTCCCGGACTGTGAGAGGGCACAGGCTAGGCTGAGGGACCCCAACTGTATGCATGTTGGAGGCAACCAGGCTACAAGGGGAGGGCCATTAGGGGCAATGAGGCAGGCAGGCAGAGGCAGTTAGGGGCGATCAGGCAGGCAGGGGAGCAGTTAGAGGCATTAGGCAGGCAGGCAGGTAAGTGGTTAGGGGCCTGTGGTCCTGGATTGTGAGAGGGATTGGGCCTAAACCGCAGTCAGACATCCCCTGAGGGGTCCTGGATTGGAGAGGGTGCAAGCCGAACTGAGGGATCTTCCCCTACCTCCTCCTCCCACCCCCCATGTATGAATTTCATGCACCAGACCTCTAGTATTTACACTGAGTGGCCAAATTATGATTACCCCATCAGTACTTCGTTGGGCCACCTTTTACCTTTAATACTACAGGGATTCTTTTTGGCATTGACTCCATGAGATGTGGAAAGGTGACGTGAGGAATCTGACACCATGCCTGATGAATAGCACTGTCCAGTTCTATGAGATTTGATGGTTGTGGAACCAGCTGCCTAATGGTTCTTTTAATTTCGTCCCACAAATGCTCAATTGAATTGAGATCTGGTGATGGTGGGGGCCACCTAAGCAAGGTAAAGTCTCCCTCATGTTCTTGAAACCACTCCTACACATTACGAGCACCATGGCATGGTGCACTGTCTTGTTGGAAGAAGCCATCACCATTGAGATATGCCATCAACATGAAAAGATGAACTTGATCAGCAACAATACTTAGGTATATTGTACTATCCAGACGTTGTTCCACATGAATTAAAGGGCCCAAATTATGCCAGGAAAACATGCCCCAAACCATAACACTGCCTCCACCAGCTTGAATGCTTATACTCATATATGTGGGGTGCATCTTTCATGCTGTTTCTGCCAAATTCTCACTCTGCCATCTGGATGATGCAACTGGAAACATGATTTATTAGACCACATGACTTTTTTCCAATGCTCGACTGTCCAATCCTTATGTTCCTGTGTGAATTGGAGACATTTTATCTTGGTAACTGCAGACAGCAAAGGTGTTCAAACAGGTCTTCGGCTTCCATATCCCATACGATGCAGTGTACGATTAATTTGCCTACAAACATCAGGTGGTCATAATAATCTGGTCACTCTTATTCAAATATATCCCACATTCAAAGGCTGTTAAAACACGTTGTTTACCCATATCTTCAGAAAAAAATCACTTCTACTGTCATGGTAAACAACCTGCTTCCCTATTTATAATGGTCTGGCCCTCTAGCAACTTCAGTGCGAAATTATAGCTAATTTGCCTACAAACGTCAAGTGGTCATAATAATCTGGCCACTCAGTGTGTGTGTGTTGTGTGTGTGTGTATTAGAGCCCCAATGCACAAAATTTGTGCAAAGAACTCAGCCCTCACAATCCCAGCTGCCTGAGCCCTCACAGCCTCAGTTTTGTCTGGAAGGTTGTTCCACTGTTCAGCCGATCAGACTAATTACCATATTACACCATATATATATATATATTTTTTTCTGTAATTTTAAAGTAAAATAACCTTGTAGGCCAGATTATGTGCTATGTTGGGGAGAGCAATTCCCCTCCTTGCATGTTTCCATGAGGGCAGCTCTATTCCATTCCTTAGGACAGAGTGAGACTGGAATTCTTCTGCCCGCCCCCTTTGTACTGGTACATCCTCACTCAATCATTCCTATAAAGGGACAGACTAATTTTTCTGTGGAGACTGGGGAAAGCTTGACATCCTTTGGGCAATTTACCAAGGATCAATAACCAGGCAGCATAACTCTATTCCCCCATAAATGAAACCTTCTGCTGGCTGGAAACTTGCTAGGAATAATTATTGAAAACCTAGCTTCACTTCAGAGAGGCCCAAGGTCTAGATTTAAGAGTTATCTGCAAAAACATTCATTTTGACCTCAGGTCCTAGTTGTATTCTCTAGCACAACTAATCAAAAACCCTGAATTTGAAAGGTTTGGTCCTGGCCTTCCTCATTAATACATCTGAGGTCTCACTTGATAATAACCTAGTTCTTTATGCCTATTTTCAATTGGATAAGGGTCCACAGGGAGACAGTAGGCTGAATTACAGCCTTTTAATCTCCAACAAGCCATTTTTCTATTTTCTCTAACTTACGTATCCCTAACCATTGCTCTAATATCCAAGGCAGGGTCATCACTACTGTTTACTCACTTAGCTATGGAAACTAGAAATGTATTGTCTAGAAAAGACAATCAACATTTATGACTATGGCCTTGTAAATTGAAACTTAGAAAATGATAATACATATTATATAATTCAAGAGGTGAACTGCATAATAAAAGTTCTGAACTTGACAGCAAAATGTCAACATAAAATCTTGTTTACTTAGCCATATGTTGACTGTGAAACATCAAGCATTCCCTAGAAATAAAAAAATAAAAAAATTACCCTCATAATACTGACAAACTAGAAATCACCTAAATGTCTAACAGTAGAGGATGGTTAAATGAATTCTGGTACCTCTGTCCTGGGGCAATATACAGACACAAGAAAAAGAAGGCACATTGCATAAAAGCAGAAGTTGAAGAATAATACAAAGTACAGAACCCCATTTTGATATTAAAAAAGTCATGTTACTATATGTATACTTATACATGAAAATGCTTGTAAAAAAGGCTACAAAGATTCATTGTGAGCTGATAGTAGCAGTTACTTCTGGGAAGGGGAACAGCGTGAAGGCAGTGTGGGACAAGTGAATGGGGTTTCCACATTTGCGTTTTTTAAATTTTTGATGATTAGCATGTATTTTGTTGCTACTTGAACAATTTAAATAACCATATCAATTAATCATTTTGTTTTTTAAAAGGCAAGTGACAAATACTGGATTTTTAGAGGCTGTAAAGGGACAGTTAGGTTTTATAAAAAAATAATAGACACTGAAAAAATTTAATAACCAACCATTCATACACATATACATATATACACTATAATAATCTATAATGATAAAAGCATAATATGCAATTAGACCAGATGGCCTTCCGGATGAAGCCAAGGCTGTGAGGGCCAAGGCGGCCATCGTGGAGGGTGGGGACTGAGGCGGAGGTGGCCACCGCGGCAGCCGCAGGGGCCAAGCCCCTTGCCCAAATTTCATGCATTGGGCCTCTAGTCTATAATAATATATAATTAAAAAAGCATAATATGCTAATTAGACCAGACATCTTTTCACATGTCCTTCCGAAGGACCTTCCTGATGAAGTCGGGGCTGCAAGGGAAGCCTGGGTCCCAGAGAGAAGGCGGTGCCGGCAGCCAGGGGAAGGAAGGCCTACTCTTGTATGAATTTTGTGCATTGGGCCTCTGATATAGATACAAAACCATATTTATATAGTATGAATTTATTAACAACTAATTTTATTTACAGACAATATTGAGCAACTTGTGACTCTTTTCTGAACCTTCTTTTTCTTTCTTTCTTCCTTTCTTTTTTTGCTTCCAAACAAGGACAAGTGCACTTTTAAAAAGTGCAATCTCCTACTCCCCCTTCCACCCTGACTCTCCAGGGTTAGCCCAGGAAGTGGGCTGAAGTGAACCAGCCCTGTACTCTGACAGATGACAGCAGCAAGACCTCTCTTGTGTACTTAGTATAAGTAGAGAAATCTCTGGTCATGATACGAGATTGAAAGGAAAGACCACAGGACATTGTGGAGTCAGCAAGGCTTTGGGAGTCCAATCAACTCAGTTTAGAATTCTGCCTCTGCCAACTTGTAATTAAATTATTCTGCCTGGCAGAATAATTTCATCTCACCTGTAAAATGGGGGGTAAAAATAAATATTTCAGAGGGCTAGAGGAAGGGTTCTAGGAAGTAACATAAAGCAAACCTCCAGCCAGAACTGGGCAGGTGTGAATAAGACTGCGCCAATTTGGCCCCTTTGAGGTTTGGGTGATTTTGCCTTGGTCTCTCATGACTGAGAGAGGTTCTGTGCTTTGAGTTGACTAAGGAAGCAGAGGGCAGCAGAATGGTTGACGTACAGACTTTGTGTCTTGTGTAACTTGACCAGGGCTAGCATCGGGTATAAATTCTGTCGCCAGAACTTTCCAATCCCCCGATAAACACACACCTTTATGTTAGTGAAAATGCCTCAAAAGCTTGATTCTTTATTTAGTCCCATTAAAGTACACTTTCTTTTCTCTTATTTTTGGGGTAAGGCCAATTACATGAAATAAGTTTCTAGAATTCCTTTGAAGGAAAATACCACTCTTCCATTCCTGTTGACATTTGAATAGTTTGGAATTATGATCCTTATTAGTAAGGTTCCATCGTCTTTCTTTTTTTCCTTCCTCCACCCTTAATGACATCTTCAACAACTGGTCATACCTTCCTAAATATTCACAGTTTCTAATTGCTTGGAACAGTGCTCTAAATTTCCTGAGTGAATCAGATGCTAAAAATAGAGCATCCACTCTTCTCTTATGAAACTCAAACCCTATCTACGACTCATCTCTATCATGTGCTCAATCACTGCAAGTCCCTGCCAGCACCCTCTTTTGTCACCAAGCTTCCTACCCACCCATCAGACCCTGGGTAAGATCTGTGAGTGGAATAAAGCATTCAACTAACAGGTAGACTTTGTTGCACATACACCAGCAAAAATTTGAGACTAAAATGGTTAGTGAATATTGGCCAGGCTTGCTGTGAGTGCTAAATTACATAATGTACTTAAAGTGCCCAAGATAGCACCTGGCACCTAGGGAGGTGGTGAGGATGATATGACCCTGTCCCCCTCCTTCCTCTTCCTGCCTCCTTTTTCTCTTCCTTCTTGCCACCCTACTCCCCATTTTTCCTCCTCTTTCTCTTTTTTTAAAAATTTATTTTAAATGATAATCGCAGTTATCATTTCTGGAGTTCTTACTCTGTCAGGTACCCTAAGCTAAAGGTTCACCCACAACACTGCATTTAATCCTTAAAACAATTGTTAGTAAGGTAGCCATTATTAAGCACCTCTGACAGCAGCAAAGGCAATAATTAATAGTAAGACACTGGCCTTTTGAGTCCAAACACCTGGGTTCAAATCACCACCTGGCATTTATTAACTGTTGATCTATGAGTAAATAATCTCATCTCTAAAATGTTAAAATAAATATAGTAACTACACGTTAAGCTGCCAGGAGACTTAGGTCAGGGTGTAATATCAGGCACATAGTAGGGTTCTCCAAGTAGTTGCCTTCTCTCCCCATCCTCTCCTCCTCCTCCTAATTCTGTAGAATAAAGCTTCCCAATAGAACAGACACCTGGAATTTTATATGCAAACCACAGAAGCAACTAAATTTTCTGGTGGCCACATTTTGAAAAAAACAAAAAACACATCCTATATAATAAAGAGGTAATATGCAAATTGACCCTCACGCCATAACACTGTCACAAGATGGCTGCCCTGCCCAGCCCCTCCCCTGGCTCCACCCCTGATCAGCCTCTCCCACCCCAATTGAGGGTGGGGTGGCTAGCCAACCCCCCCAGTCCCCCACGGCCCCTCACCCAGGCTGGCCATGTCCCCATGCTTTCTCGGGGCTGGGGTACCCAGACAGGCTGCAGGCATGGCATTGGTCAGAGGCAAAGGTCCTGGCTGTCCCTGGCCTGGAGAGTCCAGAAAACCTCAACAGTTACCAAACACCAAGACTGAGTGGAAAGGCCCCTGCTGGCACTTATGGCTCAAAGTGCCAGGAGGAGGTGTAGTGTCTTGAACTTGCAACACTGGCATCTGCACACCAAGCCTTGGGGCACACCACACCCCAAGTGGTGCCTGTGGGTGAAAGGGGGAGAGCAGAGAGCTGGGGTGCGGAGCTGGGAGGGGCCTAGAGTCTTCGGGAGCAGCCCACTTGCTGAGGTTGCTGTGACCCGCGCACTTGGGCTTGGTCAAAGCCCCTGGTCAGCTCTGCCACTTGCCTTCCAGGTGCAGCTAGCCCTGAGCCATCTGGCCTTGTGCTCAGAGAAGCAGC
Organism: Murina feae; assembly: GCA_004026665.1. Lineage (NCBI taxonomy): Eukaryota > Metazoa > Chordata > Mammalia > Chiroptera > Vespertilionidae > Murina > Murina feae. The sequence continues at coordinate 7,227 of PVJC01055563.1, forward strand.
TGTCACTGGGCTCTGTTAAACAAGAGAAATCAAAGAGCCAAGAGTAAATATCCTCCTAGCCCCTTCCTACATCCCCGGGTGAGGAGGGCTGGGGAGGGGGTAATGGAAAATTGCTGCTTTGAATTTTATAATGAAAAGACTCCTGCTATGTAGAGAGGAGAGCTGATTTGTTTCCAGCAATACCTGGCGTGTTCCCTGCCCCAGCCCTGAAGCCTGACAGTGCCTAGCAAAGATGTGTCTGCACAGCTATTTGGTCTGGCTCCTGAAATGTTGGAAGCAGATTTGAGCTGCATTAATTTAAAAAAACAAACAAACTAACTAAATAAATAAATAAATAAATAAAGATTAAAAAACACCTCTTTGTACTCAAATGGCACTATAAAATGCAGATTATAGCATCTTATTTTGTCTTTTGTGCTGATTTTGAGGCAGAGTGCAAATAGGTTCATGGGGAAAGCAGAAGAAAAAAAACAAAGGGAAAGGGAGAGGATTCTGCCACCCACAGCACTGAACATTGTTTTTTTCGTTTTGTTTTGTTTTTCCTTCTGTTTTTCAAGTCAATATATGCCATTTAAGCCACTTTATGGTGTTAGGTAATGAGCTAATGTTTTCTCTATTAACAGCAAGCAGTACCTTTCATATGAGTCACATACATTTAATCCATTCAAATGGAGCAGTGGAGAGAATGGTATGTGTCATTATATAAAGAACTTGGCATTATGATGCTATCTGGCTGAAGATCTTATTTATTTTGCAACTTAGATAATCTAGACAAATCAGGCACTGAAAATGAATGTGCATGCTTAAATGCATGACTTTATTTTCATCTGTAACGACCAAATGACCAGTCACCAGGAAGTGCATTGATGGGTCCCACAGCATGGTAGGTCTGGGGTCTTGAGGTGTGGCAGGTCTGGGTGAGGCTGCATGGCAAAGGCCAGGGCCAGGAGCCCTGAGGCAACATCCCCCGCCCCAGCACCGGGATGTGAGACTGCATCCCCCGCCTGTGGGGCTTGACAGGGGTTGGGCCAGCTGAGTTTTGGTGTTGCCCAATGGAGGTAGGGCCGGCCGAACACTTCTACTATAAAGAAAGGACAAATAGCAATATAAAAATACTTCCTCTAATTAATTCCCTTTTAATATGCACAAATTTTGTGCACTGGGCCACTAGTGAGATATAAAGTACAACATAGGAAATATAGTCAATAATGTAATGTATGGTACCAGGTGGGTACTGGAAATATCAGGGGCACATAGCAAATTATATAGTAGTCTGACCACTATGCTGTGTACCTGAAGCTAAAACAAAATAATATTGCATGTAAAGTATAATTGAAAAAATAAAGTGCTGGGGGGAAAACAGAAACACATAAAGAAACCATGAAATTAACAAGTTTTATCTAACCCAATATACCCCAAAATATTATAAGTTCAACATGTCAACATGTAATCAATGTACAAATCATTAATGAAATAGTTTATGTTCTTTTTTTAATACTGTATTTGTCATCCTGTGGGGACTTGAGACTGGCAGCACATTGTCAGTCACACCAGCCACATTTCAGGGCTCAGTACCGACATGTGCCTAGTGGCTGTGGCACTGAACAGGGCACTGACAGACAAAGAAGATAGACATAGATCAGCCAGGGTAAGTCATCTGTCCCAGCCTACACAGCTCAGAAATGGTACAACCAGGATTCCAACCATATCTCTCTAACTCCTCAGCTGTAATGATTTTGTCATACGAGTAATCAGATAGCGGTTAAAGAGCCTAGTATTTTTTCTTCTCTTAGTCCATGTAAAATGATTATCATGCTATGATGGTGACTGGAAAGCCACCCCTTTAGGTTGGCAGGCTGTCATACTATTGTGCATGTGCTTTCCTAAAGAGGGGATTTTATTCTGTTAAGAAATGGATATAGCTGAGCTCCTTACCTCCCTTCATTCCCAGAGGTAACCTTTTACCATAAGTTGGTGTGTCCTTTCTTCTTAAAACCAGATGTTGGCAAGTCTGAAATACACTCATGGAATAAGATGACTAATTGGCACTGGTCTCTGAGGACTGGGTCATTCACCACAGTGAAGAACACGTAAGTCTCAGTAATCTCCGCCCATCAGTGAATTGCTTGGCTAACCTCCATGCAGCTCCATCATGCCCCTAATGCTCCCTAATCCTTGAGGCCTTTTGGAAAGTGTATCTGCCTGAGGTGACCTTTATTTACTTACTAGGGGCCCAGTGCACAAAAATTTGTGCACTCGGGGTGGAGGGAGTCCCTCAGCCCGGCCTGTGCCCTCTCACAGTCTGGGACCCCTCAGGGGATGTCCTATGATGGCCCCAGTCTGCCAGGCGCCTTTTGTGTGTGTGTGTGTATGTGTGTGTGTGTGGCCACTGGGGACCTGCCCCCAGCTGCATCTGAGGCTCGGAGTAGTCCTCCTGTGTGTGTCTACCTGCTGGGGACCTGCCCCCAGCCACACCATCAAGGCTTGGAGCAGACACCCCCCTCTATGTTGATCTCTCAGACTCTTGCCCTCCCCTGCATGTTGTTCTCTTTTTTGAGCTGTGGCCAGGGCTGGGTGCTGCCTGCCTCCCAAGCTTGCCTACTGCTCATCTTCCTCCAGCCACCAGAAAGCAGGAAAAACCACGCCTCGTGGTCAGGCCAGCCTTTTCCTGCTCCCTGATCCCCGGAAGGGATCTGGGAAGCCGCCAAGCAGGCCGCCAACTCTTTCCCACTCACCCGTCCCCTGCTGCCTTCCTTTCCCACTTCCCGGTGCCGCCAAGGGGTCTGGGGAGCTGCCAAGCAGGACCCCGGCCCCTGCAGCCTTGCTTTCCCCCTCCCCGGTGCCCCGCAAAGGGCCTGGGCAGCCACCAAGCAGGCCGAGACCCCTCCGCCACCTCTTTCCCGCTCCCTGTCCCACCACCTTGCTTTCCC
>PVJC01055564.1:0-10157 GCA_004026665.1 Murina feae
TTCCCAGTTTCCTGCTGATAAATCATTAGCTAATAACCCTGAGGCTGCCGGCCTTGCCCAGGACTAGCCGGTGCTGAGAGGACACGGGTTCTGGTACAAACTGGGCTCTTTGGGATGTCAGCCATCCTCCCCGCAGGGGAACGGGTTCATGTGCTGACCACAGACCCGAGCCTCGCCCATCGCTGTGCACCCAGAGGGTGGGGTCACGTGAAGCTGGAGACCCCAGTCTGGTCAGCCCTGAGGGGCTGGGTCCCAGCTTTTTTAATAAGCTCCCTGAGACGGTGTGCTCCCGCTCACAGCCATAGTGACACATTGGACTCACATTCTCTCCTGGGTGAAGGGCAGAGATGGGCAGCTCAGGGCTGGTTTGGGGCTCGGCCGGGTCCCCGGGGCCCGGTCTCTTGCTTCCTGCTTTTCTCTCACAGGGGTGGTGCCCTGCCTGGGCATCTCCCTGCCCCTCGGGTGTCGTGTCCGTGTTCGCTGGGGATAGGAGGAAGCACCGAGGTCTGACCACCGCACCTCTCGGGAGGACACTGCTGCGACTCTCCCCTGCAGACGGAGAAACTGAGGCCCGGAGATGGTCAGCGACCTGCCTGGGTCAGCCGGGTGGGCCTGTGTCAGAGCCGTCCCCACCTTGCGCCTCGGAGGAACCAGAGCAGTGTCGATCCGGGCGGGCAGCCGGGAGGTGGGTGTGGTCCATCACCGCCACTGCCGGGCAGCACCTACATCACCCCCGCCCCCCCCCCCCCCACGCCTCGGGTCAGGATCTAAATGTGTTTTGGGAAGTGAGAGAACACTGCTTCTATTTCAGTCTCCGTGCAGCCGCCACCCTGCCTGGCTACACACACAGACTTGCAGCTCTTCTGTTCGCAGCTGGAGGCAGGCGCTTGGCCTTGGGGGGGGGGGGCGGCGGGTGGGAGGCGGGGGTGCAGGCAGGGCAGACTGGTTCCACCCTCAGCTCCTTCCCACAGGCCTGGGGGCTGCAGCCTTTTCGTTGCCAACCGAGTGAGCCCAGGATGGGAAAGACGCTGCCCTCAGCCTGGAAGGGACACTGTTAAAGAAACCACAGCAAACTCCTCGCCCTCCCCGAGCAGAGCCTGGGCTCCCTGTGAGCTCGGCCCCCCTCCATGGTTTGGGGGAGGCTCTGGGAACAGGCATAGTACCCGCTGGGCCTCCAGCACCCTCTGCACAACCCTCACACAGCTGTGTGGGCAGGGAGGGGTGCGGGCCCTGCATCCAGGCCATGAGATGCCAGACCAGCCGGGGCTGAGCGCAAGGCCGCGTCCCTGCCCCTCCACATCCCCACCCTCCTTACCCCCCGACCCCAGCCCCCAGCGCCTACAGGCCTCAGCCTGGCTCCTTCCAAGGAAGTGGGTTATCAGCCAGACTTCCTGCTCCCCAGGCCCTGCCCTGGCATCTCCGCCAAGGACATGTTTTGGCTGGACCCACTCCCAGGCCTGTGCACAGCCTGGGAGGCTGAGCTCAGCGAGGAAGGGGAGGGAGCGGCTCATGGACCGGGTGCTGCCGGGCCCTCCAGGGGGCGTGGCTCCAGGGACCAGGGACGCGGGACGGGTGACCAGCATCTCCGGAGACGGCCATGGAGACAGGCTCGTCAGCGGGGCAGGCGGCACAGGGACACCGAGACAGGTCAGCGCCACACAGGTGACCGCCGTCTCCTACCTCCCCCACACACAGTCTTCAGCGTGAAAGGCCTGCACGTCTCCTCCCCCATCAGAGGGCCAGCACCTCACATCACCCCCCAGGGAGCCAGACAGCAGAAGCCAACGAGTGCCCTTTGCCAGCCACACCCGGGACCACATTAAGGGACTCAGCCTCATTCCCGCGCATCTACTGAAGCCTGTGGAGAGCCGAGTGGCACTCCCCGTCGGACCTCCCTGATACCCCCTTCCCCGCACAGGGTCTTCCTCCAGACCCGCCGCCTGGCTCCTTCCCCCACCAACTCTCCTGCTGCTGCTTCCATCCGAGGCCCCTCCAGGGTCCCAGTCCCAGAGGAATAAACGTCCTCTCAAGTCTCCTGGACCGAGTTGTGAGATCTTTCCTGCACGAAGTCATGGGCCCACACACCACAGGCCGGCCTGAGGCGGACGCGAGGGGCCAGGACCCCTTCCGGGACACCCTGAGCCAGTAACACCACGGGCCCCTCAAGCTGTCCAGACCGCGGCCGGGCAAGGGCATGCAGCCTCGCGGGTTCCCTGGCTCGCTTCTCTCTGAGCCACGGGAGAGAGGGTGGGAGGAGGTCTCCATGTCCCTATTAGAGAGGCAGATGGGAGCTGAGCCTCAGGCCACAGGCCTCACTGACAGTGACAGCTATGGGGGAGGGGCTGCCCCCAAATACATCACCCACCGCAGACAATGCCCTGAGGTCACATCTGCTCCAGGGAGCCCTGCCTTCAGCTCTCCATCCCCCTCTGATCGGTACCCAGGGGGCCCTTCAGATAATGCTCATCACCTCGCAGCCGTCCGATGCCCGTGTGTGCATGTGTATGTGTGTGTACATGTGGGTGTGTGTGCACGTGTGTGTGCGACAATTCCCAGGTGCTGCTGAGACGAGTGTGTCCTTTTTGTCTCCCCATTCGCCCGGGCGCAGTGCTCAGCCAGGCACACACCGTGACATTGGCGACAGCCTGTCCAGGAGGATGAACTCAGGTGGACCGTAGATTCAGCATCGCTTCCTGGCGGAGGGGGTGGGAAGGAACTGGCCCCAGGTTTTACTTGGGGTCCCTCCAGGCACCTACTAAGAGGCACATCCACCGAGACGCAGCCGAGCCCACGGGGTGAACTTCGACTCCGGCAGCTGAGTGTCCCTGAGACCATCCTGGACTTGTCCTTACAGAGGAGCGGGATGCTCAGCAGCTCTGCAGTGAGCTCCGGGAGGGGTTTCCCAGCGTGGACAGGGTGGTTTCCCATGCTGCCCAGGGGCTGGGCTGTGAGCCGGCCTGGGCGAGTGGAGCCGGAGTCGGCTCCAAACGGAGATGGCGGGGTGAGATAAACACGGCTGTGATGTCAGCCACAGCCCTATTTCCTTAGATGCTCCCACCAAACGCCCCGGGGAGACGGGCTGTTTTGTTTTGCTGTGAGTGACCTCAGCTTTCTAAAATCCCCGTCTGCCTCGGCAAGTGAGACGGGTTTGCCCAGGGACTCAGTTCCACAGACAGGGGCTGGGCGGCCTGGCCTCTCCGGGTGCCTGGGGTGCGTGCAGCAGACGGTGCAGCAGCGGATCGCGGTCCGAGCCTCGCTTGGGCACCAGAGGTTGGCGGGCACGTCTCCCAGGAGGCCACGAGGTCCTGGACTCAAGGCCAGTGAGTCAGAGGCTGCCTGTGGCTCTCAATGGAGTCAATGGATCTAGACCAGAGCACTCGGCACTTTTGTGACTAAAGAAACGGTGGGTCACCTTTCAAAATAAAAAGCTCCGAGAGCGGCAGTGAGGGTTTGATGGGGCAGAAGCAGGGTACTGGGGACCAGCTATGCTTGTGAGGAATGCCAGCCATGTTCGGGGAACTGACTGTTCTGTTCTCATCAGAGAAGGCACATTCCAACCTGGCTGCAGTTGCACATGGGCCCTGGGAGCTCCCCTGGAAGTGCAGATCATTCTGGAAAGATGAGCAGCCTATGGCAGAAACCAGAATCGCCAGCCCTGTGACGAGCCCCCCCCCCCCCCCCCCGCACCCTTTGCCTGCCTGGAGGCCTTTGCAAGTCTCCAGCCCCCATTACTTGTAAACTGCCCACTTGGCACACCTTTTGCCTACTTCCCCTGTAATCTGTGTTCTTCTGCTCAATACAAGCAGCCAGCTTTTGCGGGGTGGGGTGTGTGTGTGGGGGGGGTGGCGGTTCGCAGAGCAGATGTTTGTGGGTGACCTGCTGCTCTCCCTGCTGTCGGCAGCACTGGAATAAATGCTCACACATGATTCAACCCTGTCTCTGCTTCATTGGCTCAGGTAGTGACAGCAGTCTGGACCCCTTAGGTGTCCAGTTACAGGTTCAGAGCCTTCTAAGGTGCCTCCTTCCCCCCACTGCCCCCTAATACTCCCTCCCCTCCACACACACATAGGTCTACTATAACCCCCCCCCCCAAACCCAGAGCCATCTGTGCAAGCAGCCAGGGCCCCTCACTTTAGGGAGTTAACCCAGATTCTTGCATCAATTCTCCATCCGTGTTGACAGACAGGGCCTGGGGTGTCTCCAGAGGCACCACAGAGCTGGACAGAGCTGTCAACTCTTGCCCCCACAGAGGTGGGGCCTAGTGCCGTGGTGACACTGCCTGGCTGTCACAGGAAGTGGGTGAACTGAGTGGAATCGGAAACCAACTGTCTGGACTTCAGTGCTGCTGGTGCCGCTCGGATTCCGCTTCCTTGTGCTTCAGCTTCTTCCTTTATAAAAGTGATTGCAAATCCTAACCCCTCGAGACTCCCCTAAAGAGTGGAGTAAAATATTCCTCGTAAAGCTTTAACGTGGTAAGAGACAACAGCATGTTCTTTCCCTCTCTGGAGCACATCCACATCTATTCCTCCTCTCCTTCCCCTGGGTGTGTCCTCTCTGGCTGTCCTCTTCCCAAGCTCCAACGACCCTTCCTTTGCTGCTGTAACTTGTTTTCTGAGCCCTCACAGCCCAGCTGGCTCATTTCTTCTATGCCTCACTTCTACCTCTGTGACTTTCTAAATAAACGTTGGCTTGTATTTGAAAAAAGAAAGAGTTTAGTAAATGTCAGCTATTATTATTTCCCACTTGGTCTTAAAGAAAAATCTAATTTTCCTCCATAATGCAAGGATGGATTGATTTCTCAGTTGAGAGTGGTCCTGTCCTTGGATGTCCCTCGCTTCTAGTTTCCCCCTTCAGTAATCCGGACCAGCACTTCACTTCGATCTATCTGAAGGATTAGGTGTTTGCAACCTCTTCCAGATGGAGCCACGCCTTCCATAACTCAGATGGCAACTGTTGTACAAACCACCATGCCAGCTGCTGTGGAAAATACACAGCGAGCTCCCAGGCAGTGTTTTCCTCAAATTACTCGCCGGCTTTAGCAGGAAGGAGACTCGCCACAGGTAAATGTAGCACCTGAGTGCAATGGTCATAACAATCACATGGGGGGGGCGGGGGGGGGGGCTTGGTCTATTGTAGAGAGCGTCTGGAAAAGGCCCCTGAGCTAACTGTCAGCTGAATCCAGTGGGGCCCCGCAGAGCCACATCCTGGAAACACACCTTGCCAGAGGCAGGAGGGTTGTCAGCCTGACCTTCAGCTCAGGCGCCAGGGGGTGGGTTTCATTATCTAAATCCAGCCAAGCACCAAGAATGAATATGTCCTTGGCCCACCCAGAAGTAATGATTACAAAGAAGCCACCAGAACGCACATCTCCTTTGTCTTGACTTTAGAAAAACTTCCTGGTCTTTTGCTAATAAAATAAATGTGTTGTATCGCTTGGGGGTCCCTGTCTCTCCATCAGAGGACAGCTGTCCCACCCGGCCCCAGCTTTTCCTTCCATCCCTGTGTCTGTCTCTTTCTTTCATTTTCTCAATCCCCAACCGCCCCAACTGCCCCAGGAACCAGACCATTCTCTAGCCGCGCTGGACGCGGAGGAGAGAGAAATATTTACAGTCTATGGGAGAGATTCCAGCATGGTGACCGGAATCCAGCTGTAATGAACTATATACATGTGACGTATTCTAATTAACTTGAAATATTTTACGGTGGTTTACATTCTACACAGACATCTCTGAATCTGAGCGAATGGAAAAGTGGAAACTGAAATTTGAATTAGGTTAATGGTGATGTGACGTTTTCAGATTTTCCGAACAGCCCTTGTTACAGAACTAAATGGCCATCCTTCTCTCTCTGTCAGAGGCAGCTGGGAGGCAGGAGAAGAACACAGACTCTCGCCCACACAGAGGTGTGACCACATGCTGTATATGGGGACATCGAGGCTCGGAGACAGCAAGGGCCTTGCCCAAGAGCCAGGATGTGTCTCAGAAAAAAACAAAGCAAAGCAAAGCAAAAACAATGCTTTTGAAAGTGCTTTGCGAGCAGCGAAGTACGAAGTACGAAAGGGCATTCTTGCAAACCCAAGCATCGCTAAGCAGCTCCCCTGCCCCAGGGCCATGCTGGACGCGGGAGTCTGCAGCCATCAGGCCTTGAAGGGGACACGGTGTGCTGAAGGAGTAGGTTCTGATGCAGCAGGGCACAGAGGAAGGGTGGCACCCCTAGAAGGGCGGGACCAGAGGGCTTTCTCCAGGAGACACACCAGCTGCCTCATAACGCGGAGTAGCTGGCTGCTCATCAGAAAGATGGGGGGGGGGGTCCAGGGCAGAGGGGCAGCGCAGGCCTGGCTACAGCACATTCATGACTCAGGACTTCCCATTCCTTGGGCAGCTGCCTGTCGAGGGGACTGGGAGCAGGGAAGTGCCCCGGGTAGTGGGCTGGGCTCCATGGACGGAGGCAGTGAGGTCTCCCCCCTCCCCCCGTGAGGTCTCCAGGGCACAGAGGTGGGGATGAAGTAAGAGGAGGGCTAATGAGGTAGAGTTTGAAAAGTTCGGTCACGCCTTTGAGCTTGGAGGGGAGGAGAAGATGGGGGTCAAGGATGACATCCAGGTTCCGACTTGGGAACTGGGGGAGACGGTGTCGTTCGCCCCTTCTCACAGGAGGTGCCTGCACGGGAGCACGCCCTGGCCTGTGACCACTCAGGTCAAGCACACAGCCTGGGAGGGGAGCACAGACTCCACTTGTGTCTCCCCTCAGCTTATCACAACTGCAGCCACGGAACGGGGCAGCCCGGGTCCTGGATAGCGGCTCTCTGCCCCAACAGCAGCCGCAGCCGCAGGAGGCTGGCTCGGAGCCTGCATGGGGTAGGAGGGGCTCTTGCAGCAGGGCCCCGGGGAAGCGTGTGGGACACTCACATGGAGGCCCCGGGGGTGGGGGCGGGGAGGGGGTAGGAGGCGCCAGTGTTCATCAGGTAAACGCATGAACAAGTGAGTGAGCAAACCTCCCTCACGGCAGCACTAGGGGGGCCCGACACATCCCGAAAAGGGGCAGAGCAGAGACCTTAGACGCCATTGCTCCTGCCACAGCCAGGCCGAGTAGGTCTGCTTCCTGTGTCTGGTTTCCATTCAGCTCGTGATGTCATAGACTAAGACCCCGAGGGCCCCGCTTTCTGGCCAGAAGAAAAGCGCCCCCGTCTTTAAACCAGGCTCTCTGGCTGGATCGGGGGACTGTGTTCGTCAGCGTGACGTACGATCCCACGGGAGACCCTGCGTCCTGTCCTCTCACCCGCATCCCGACCTCCTACAGTGGACACGGTCCCATGGGGACATGCAGAGGATGTGAACGGCGCCTGAGGAATCCCGCCTTACACAGCTGCCGAGAACATCAGGAACCGAATCTGGGGACCCGCCCCGGAGGCAGGTTGGGGACGGCGCCCCTTCACGTGGTCGGCCTGACAAGTTCAAGCTTGAACGGTGTGTTATCACTCAACCAGGAACTAGCTCGCAGCCTCGCCCCGTGACCTGCTACGTCACCCACAAATGGGGTGAAGCCAGATCTCAGCCTCTGTCCTGTGCGGGTTCGAGGCCGGCGATGCTGCGTCCCGGGGCGGTCCTGCCTGCTGTAGAAAGCCCAGCAGCATCTGGCCTCTGCCCATGGCATGACGGTCACTTCCTGGCCTCTGCCTGTTGGATGACATAGCGCATCTTCCCCTCCGGGATGTCACCCTGAGCCTCACCAGGTCTGGCCGGGTCACCCGTGGCTGAGAACCGCTGACTGAAAAGCTCTCAGACCTGCATTCAGCCATGTGGATGTCTATGACAACATTCTTAGGCTACACAGGTAGTAACTCTGCACGGCGGCTTAGAACTCCAGCTTAAATTTCATCTTCAGCTAAAGATCAAGTGAAAAACCAGCCTGCCACAGTTGGTCAAACATTCCAGTGACTCACCCCTAATCCCTTGGCAGGGCCCCACCAAATGGTTTTGGGGGCCCCTGCTCTACAGTGTAATACAGATGTTCAAAATCGCTTCCACGGCCCCAGAGACGGGGCCACGGCTCTCAGCAAAAGACCGGCTGCTGTTTCAGGAACAGGCCTGAAATCCCGATGGAGTGCCGGCTCTAATTTTTCCCTGCTACTCAGTAAAGAGCACAGCGTTCTCACGAGGAAGCACAGCGTTTTGTATAAACAGAGCCCGGCCTCCTCTGCAGTGGAGCTCCTTTTGAGAACGCTCCGGCTCGACCCAGAACAGCCTGCGCCGAGCTCACTGTTCAGCCCAGATTACCACCAGGCGGTCGGGGCGGCCGAATTCCCACAGCCAATTTCCTGTGAAAATCCCAAGTGACTGACAGGGAGGAAGGTGCCCGGGAAAAGTCGGGGGGTCATTTAGCACAGGAGCTGTCGGCAGCCTCCGAGGCGCGTGGTCAGGGCCTCTCATCAGGGGGTCGAGGAGGCTGCTGCTGCCTCCAGAGCACCCTGACTGGGACCCTGTCTCGTCACCAACAGGGAGTGTGGTGAGATGAGGGGCCCGCGGACCGAGGGTTGACCCTGCGGATGCCCAGGGGGAACAGTGGCGTTGCACGTGGCCTCTTTCCAGAGGCAGCCTGGCTGCCGTGGTCATAACAAGCGTGGTGACCCATCCCTGGTCTGTAGGTCCCTCCCAGGGGGGGGCCCACTTGCTAGGGACAGGAATAGACTAGTTGCTATTTTAGAAAACGGGTCTCAACTCCCCATTCAGAGTGACATTTCTAATCCTCTCCTCCCCTGAGTGACTAGAGCCAAGTTCTCACAGGCGAATGCCTTTTGCCCCTCAGGACTGAGTCGGGAGTTGGGGACACAAGCGGCCAAAACCAGCTCCAGTTCTACTCCGTGGAAAGGGGCGTGGCTCCTGCTGCCGGTGAGCACGCTGGGTCACGGGCAGGATCGAATGATGCTCTGGACCAGCATGACGCTCACTGGGGGTCAGATGCCCAGCAATCGGTGACGCGGGTCATGCTCAAGGGCCCGGTGGTCAGAGGGGTAGAGGTGCACGGCCAGTGCCAGAGAGAAACAACGTGATGGGCCATCATGTCAGCCTCAGAGGCTCCGGGACGTCCTGTGAGCGACTCCAACGACCTGAGGGTCACGGCCACCATCCAAAGGGTTTACTGGGCTAACTGGGATGGGCTGGACTGTGCGCCACCCAAATTCCTAGGTTGAAGCGTTAATTCCCTCTACCCTCTGAGTTCTTAGCTGAGACCCTGTCATAGATGACAGATCCAGAGAAAAAAGCTAACAGAAGTGGATCAGCATGCATACGTCATGCATGCATGGGCGATACCCAGTGGAAAGGTAGTAATTCTGCCCGGTGGCTTAGAACTCCAGCGTAAACGTCATCTTCAGCTAAAGACAAACAACCACAAAAAACCAACACACGTGGGTGGAGGCCAGCGATGGGGCCGTCAGCAGGAAAGGCAAGGTCAACAGGGCAAGGTTTGTGCTGCCGATTCAAGGAGGTCCCCTGTGGATTAGTCACAGTCACCCGCCGTCATATGCAGCGGGAGCCGCCTTACGATAGTATGTTCCCACACAGATGCAAATGTCCCTAACGAAAGGGAAACTCTGTTTCAGAGCATCTATGTCCGCTGTTTCCCCCAAATAATCGGCTCCAAACAGCCCTTATGATAAAGAGGCATCGCTGAGGGGGAGGGGGCATATTCTCCCTTCAACATGTACTGATCCCCCTGGCTCTTCCCTCAAGGTCACCGTGAGCTGCCCCCGCCCCTCTGTTGAAGAGGACACCTTCTCCGAAGGCTCTACTCTCTGTGTCCTTCCAAGCCCCAGGCCAGGGGGGGACAGTAGCTCTGTGGACACTGCCCTGGGCCACTGCACTGTCTCTGCTGCCTCACCCATGCCCACCAGCTGCACACAGTGACTCTGCTAACAGTCACTGCTGTGGGGGCGACATCTGTGTCCTGGGCTGATAGCGCTGTCCTCTCCATGATGGAGGCGGGACATCTGTGCCCTGGGCTGATAGCGCTGTCCTCTCTGTGATGGAGGCGGGACATCTGTGTCCTAGGCTGATAGCGCTGTCCTCTCCGTGATGGAGGCGGGACATCTGTGTCCTGGGCTGATAGCGCTGTCCTCTCCGTGATGGAGGCGGGACATCTGTATCCTGGGCTGATAGCGC
>PVJC01055565.1:0-10156 GCA_004026665.1 Murina feae
TTTTTTTTTTTTTTTTTTTTTTTTTTTTTTTTTTTTTTTTTTTTTTTTTTTTTTTTTTTTAGTTTCTCTTCTGTGAGATCATAATTGATGTATTTATATGCCACTAATTTCTGGGTGTTACATTTTTATTTTGCTACATTGCCAAATTCATTTTTTCAATAGAGTAGTTTTTGATGGAGTCCTTAGGATTCTCTGTGTACAATAGTATGTCTTTTGCAATAAAGGCAGTTTTTCTTCCTTCTTTACAATTTGCATGTTTTTTATGTGTTTTTTTTTTTTTTTAAATCTAATCTCTGTGGCTAGAACTTCCAGTACTATGTTGAATAATAGTGGTGAAAGTGGACATCTCTGTCTTATTTTTGGTCCTAGGGGGAATGCTTTCAGGTTTTCCTCATTGAGCATGCTGTTGGCTGTAGGTTTGTCATATATAGCCTTTATCATATTGTGGTATGATTTCTCTATTCCCATTTTGCTGAGAATTTTTTTAATCTGTAAAGGGTGTTGGGTTTTGTCAAATCATTTCTCTGCATCTATTGGTATGATAATGTAGTCTTTGTCTTTCAACTTATTTATATGATGTATCAGGTTTATTGATTTGTGGATATTGTATGGACCTATATCCCTGGAACAAGTTTAACTTGGTCATCATATGTGATCTTTATAATATATCGGTGGATCTAATTGCCTAATATTTTGTTGAGGATTTTAGTGTCTATGGCTCATCAGGATATTGGCCTATAATTCTTTTTCTTTCTTTCTTTTTAAAATGCTCTTCTGAGTATATTTTTTCATTGCTTTTCAGAGAGAGTGAAATAGAGGGGAAAAGACAGAAATATCGATGTGAGAGAAATACATCAAATGATTAACCCTGAAAGGGCCCTGAACAGGGCCTGGGGTTAGGGAGGAGCCTGCAACCAAGGTCCTTATCCTTGACCATAATTGAACCAGCAACCCTTCAGTCCTCAGGCTGAAGCTCTGTCCACTGAGCCAAATCTGCTAAGGCCTAGTTCTCTTTCTTTGTAGTATCCTTTTCTGCTTTTGGAATTAGCATAATGCGGGCCTTATAAAAAGAGCTTGGAAGTGGTCCTTCCTCTTGGATATTTCGGTGTAATTTGAGGAGGATAGGTGTTAGTTCTTTGAATGTTTGGTTTAACCCCTTTGTGAAGCCATCCAAACCAGGAGTTTTGTATTCTGGAAGTGTTTTGATTACTGATTCAGTTTCATCAGTTTTTATTGGCCTAATTAGGTTTTCTGATTCTTTCTGTTTCAGTCTGGGAAGACTGTCTTTTCCTCAGGATTTGTCCATTTTGAACAGGTTGTCCAGTGTGGCACATAGTTGTTCATAGTATTTTCTCTTGATCTCTTGTATTTCTGTGGTATCAGTTGTTTCTTCATCTCTTTCTGTCCTTATCTTATTATTTGGGTCCTGTCTCTTTCTTTCTTGATTAGTATAGCTAACAGTTCATCAGTCTTATTCATCTTTTCAAGGAATCCACTCTTGGCTTTCTTGAGCTTTTGTATTATATTTATTTATTTTTTTAGTCTTTATTTCCACTCTGATCTTTATTATTTCCTTGCTTCTAATTACTCAGGGCTTTTCTTTTTGTTCTCATTCTATTTCTTTCATTGTAGTCTTAGTTTATTAGAGCTTATTCTTTTCTATTGAGTTAGGCCTATAATGCTATGAATTTCCCTTTTGGCACTGCTTTTGCCGTGACCCATCAATTTTGGGTTGTTTTCTGTTCACTTACATATGTTTCCAGAAAAGTTTAGATTTCTTTTTTATTTCATTGGCAACCCTTTCATTGTTTAGTAACATACTATTTAGCCTCCATGTGTTTGAATGTTTTTATTCTGGTTGATTTCTAGTTTTATGCCATTGTTGCCTGAGAAGACGCTTGATATGATTTCAGTAATCTTGAATTTGTAGAGATTTATTTTGTGTCCTAACACATGGTCTATTTTTGGAAATTTCCCATGTTCACTTAAGAAGAATGTATGTTCTGCAGCTTTGGAGAGGAATATTCTGTAAGTGCCAGTTAAATCCATCTGATCTAGTGCCAATTAAAATGTGTGTTTCTTTGTTGGGTTTTTGTCTGGAAATTTATCCAGTGGTGTCTGTGGGGTGGTAAAGTCCCCCACTAGGTCTGTATTGCTATTGATCTCTACATTAATGTCTTCAAAGAGCATTTTTTATACATTGACGTCTCCTATAATGGGTGCATAAGTGTTCACCAGGTTTATATCTTCTTGTTGGATTGATCTCTTTATTACTATATAATGGCTTTTTTTTTGTCTCTTATTATCGCCTTTGCATTGAAGTCTATTTTATCATATATAAGTTTTGCTACCCCTGCTTTTTTATGTTTCCAGTCCATTGTAATTTTTTTTTTCATACCTTCTCTCTTATCCTGTGTCAGTTTTTTTTTTAAGGTGGGTCTCTTGTAGACTGCATATATTTGGGTCATGCATTATTATCTATTCAGCTACCCTATGTATTTTACTGGAATATTTAATCCATTTATCCATTTATATTTAAGGTTATTTTTGCTAGATATTTATTCATTGTCTTTATTTTTTCCCCGTATGTTTCCCTTTCTTTCTCTATACATATTCTTATTATAGCAATCCCTGTAATATTTCTTACAGTGCTTGGTTGGTGGTAATAATCTCCTTTAACCCTTTTTTTTTTTTTTGTCTGGGAAATTTTTAATTCCCCATCTATTTTGAATGGTAGCCTAGTCTTGTTTTCAGATCCTTGCTTTGTATTACTTTGTATGCTTCATTCCCTTCCCTTTTGGATTATAGTGTTTCTGTTGAGAAATCATCTGGGAGCCTTATGGGAGCTCCCTTGTAGTTCACTGACCATATATCTCTTGTGGCCCTTAAGATTCTCTCTTTGCTGTTAACATTTTCCATTTTAATTATGTTGTCTTTTGGAGTGGATCTCATTGGGTTCCTCTTGATTGATGCCCTCTGGCTTCCTAATATTGTATGGCTTTTTCCTTCATGAGCTTAAGGAAGTTTTTGCCATTGCTCCTTCCAAGGTTCTCTATACCTTGCTCACTTTTTCCTCTCTCTGACACCCCTAAGAGGTGAATGTTGTTTCATTTCATGTTGTTCTAAACTTCCCTTAAACTGTCCTCATGCATTTTAAGTATTTTTTCTTTTTTCTTCTATGATTGTTTTTTTTTTTCTTACCTTATCTGCTTATTGACTTCTTTGATACTCCACTTCACCAAGCCTGCATTTAATTTCTTCTGGCATATTCTTGATGTCAGATATAGTATTTTCATTTCTGACTGGTTCTTATTCATAATATCTATATCTGCTTTCATGTAGCTTTCAATAAGTTCCTTTTATTCTCACTAAGTTCCTGGACATTCTAATTTAGTTGGAACTTAATTGGAACATTTTATTACCATTGCTCTGAAAGCTATGTCTGATAAATTGGATTCCCTCCATCTCTCTTAGACCTTTGGTGATTGCTCCTTTTCTTTAATTTGTGCATTATTTCTTTGTCTCCCCATTTTAGTTGTTTGTTTGTGTTTGTTTCTATGTATTAGATATATTAGATATATTTGCTATAACTCCCAGTCTTGTGAGTGGTGTTCTGTAGTGAATGTCCTGTGGGACCTAGAGGTATATTTTTCTTGTATTTTTGAGCTGTATGTTGTAATATGTCACTTTCCTGGGTTATTTGGACACTTCAGTGCAGATTTTCGTTATCCCATTCATGGGTGTAATCTCCTTTCACGTTGGCTAACTATGAGGCTTGGCTGCTACTACATTGTGTGAGCTGTTGTATAGGTGTTGACAGGGTAAAACAAAACAAAAAGTACCTGACAGGAAACAAACTGGAACACACAAAATATCCTGAAAACAACAATGAAAACAACCTTAGAAAAAAGATAATTGGGAAAGAGAAAAGAGAACACAAATACTTAGGCAAAAAAAATTAAAAGAAAAGAATATTATTACTAAGAGTAAATAATGGTATTAAAATAATAATAAAGAAGCTACTGGGAGTTAAAAGGGACAGGCAAAAGATTCTGAAAAGAAAGCAGAAATGGCAAAAATTAATAAGAGAGGGTAGGAATAGGAAAATGTTAAAAAATAGATAAGAAGTTTGAGAAAGGAAAAAAATTATGCAATGGTATCAAGAAGAGGGAGAAAGCTAAAGCAAAAGAAAGCATGAGAAAGAAAAAGGGGAATTAAAGAGAAAAAAGGTAAAGAAGGAGGCCAATAAGAGATATAGAAGAAATTATAGAGGAAAGCATTAAAGAAGAAAATATGAAGAAAATGGAACAAAAAACAAAAAAGAAAAAAAAACAAGCAAAGCAAAACAAAAGAAAAAAGAAAAAATTAAAAAGTCGTAAAACAAAACATCAACAACAATGTAGAAAGAAAAAGAAGAAAGAAAGACAGTAAAAAAAAGAAGTAAGAAAGAAAAAAGAAAGAAAGAAAGGAAGAAAGAAAGAAAGAAAAGGAGAAAGAAACCAACCAAGAGAAGTTCATCTGTGCAGTTAATGATGTCTGAGAGTCACTGTTTTGTATGCTAATTTCAGGACTCCTGGGCAATACTTTTGTATCACCCAATCTCAGGAACTGTCCACCTTTGCCTCTCAGTGTCTTTTGATAGCTGACCTATCTGAGGTTCTCTTTGATCTGCCTCTTCTTGTCAGTAATTCCACCACCACTCTGTGGTTGCCAGTGTCTTCCGAAGAGAGACTTTAGGGCAGATGCAGGCTAGTGTAGTTTAATGATTTCACCATTAGGCACTCAGTGAGGGGAAGTTAATCTCTGCTTCAAAGCTGACTCCTCATTCTCTACCATATCTTTCAATACTCATTACCCCTAAATGGCCTGATGAAGATTCAGAAAAGATACAGCCTATTACCTTTTCTGTTTGAGCACTTTCAGCTGTCTTGGGCTCAAAACAGATTCCTGTGAGCCTGCCACCTGGTCCTAAACAATAGTCCTTCACATTATTTCTCTTGGACTATCCTCCTCTAAGCTGTTCTCTATTCCCCACTAAACTGTGCCCATCAGAGGCACATGTGGACACATGAAATTAATCATGTCAGGCACCTGTGATGTACTCAACTTTTGACAGTATTCAATCATACAAGAATATAGGTGTTACTGTAAAGGGATTTTGCAAACATAATAAAGTCCTAAATAATTGACTTTAAGATAAGCGAAAAATATCCTCAGGTGATGATTAACCAAAAAACAAACAAACAAACAAAAAACTGCCTTCTTTTAATCTCTAGTTTTTTATTAGAGATTTTATTTCATTCATGTTTAATATAATTACTGATAAAGTAGGTTGTAAGTCTAACATTTTGCTATTATGTTTCTGTGTCTGCTGTCTTTTTTGTTCTATTATTTGTTCATTACTTCATTTTGCAATAAATCAAATATTTTTCAAGTATTCCATTTTAATTCTCTTGTTTCTTAAAGTGTATATTTTTGAATTATTTTCTTAGTTGTTTTCCTGGGTATTAGAAAGAACACCTTAACTTTTAACATTCTGGTTCTGAATAAGCAAAACTAATTTTACTAGTGTGCAAAACTGAGCAAATACAGCTCTGTGCTTCCTTCTACTTTGGTACTATAATTGTTATGCAAATTATATCTTTATGTGTTACAAGCTCAGCAATAGTTTTATTATTACTTTATTAAGGATAGTTGGTATACAATCTTATATCTGTTATATTAGTTTCAGGTGTATAATACAATGATTCAACATTTTTATAATTAAATCTGTGACTGTGGAAACTTATTTCTAATTTTTAAATTTTACATATGATTTATAGATTTTAAAAACTTTGTTCATGTGAGTCTACTATCAGGGTTTTAAGTTACATTAGGGAACCTTTTCTGCTCTTTTCATTTTTTAGGTTGATAGCCAAAAATATTTAATCTTAGCATGTGAATATATTGGTAGGCAAATGGTTTTAAAAATTTTCCCTTTCATTAAATGTACATCATGATGGTAATTTTAGTGTCATGTTGTCAATGTGACACAGAGACTAAAAAAAACAATACAAAAGATCAATGAAATGAAGAGCTGGTCCTTTGAAATGATAAACAAAACTGACGAACCTTTAGCCAAACTCATTCAGAAATAAAGAGACAGCCCTAGCTGGTTTGGCTCACTGGATCAAGCGTTGGGATACAGACTTAAGGGTCTCAGGTTAGATTCTAGACAAAGTAATGTACCTTGGTTGCAGGCACATACCCAATGGGGGGTGTGCAGGAGGCAGCTGAACAATGCTTCTCTCTCATCCATGTTTTTAACTCTCTATCCCTCTTCCTTCCTCTCTGTAAAAAACAATAAAATATATATTTTAAAAAAAGAATGGCTCACAACATTAAAAAGAAAAACAAAGAGAGAGGACACAAACAAATAAAATCTGAAATAAAAGAGGTAAAGTAACAACTGACTTCACAGAAATACTAAGGAATGTCAGAAAATACTGTATATAATAAATGCCAACAAATTTGGCAAGATGGGTGAAATGGATAAATTCCTCCAAACATATAATCTTTTAAAATTCAATTCAGAAAACCTGAATAGATCACTAATAGCTACTAAAATTGAAGCAGAAATTTTAAAAAATGTCCTGGCAAGCAAAAGCCCGGGCTGCCAGGTTCACAGGTAAGTTTTACCAAACATTCAAAGAAAAATTAAAACATATCTACCTCAGACTATTCCAAATAATTCAAGAGAAAGGAATACTTCCAAGGTCTGCATTATCCTAATTCCAAAACTAGACAAATACACTATTCAAAAAGAAAATTATAGGTGAATATCCTTGATGAACAAAGATTCTAAAATACTGGATGGTAGCAGAAGCTGGGGGAAGTGAAGGGGGAAAAAAAAGATACGTATGTACTATTCTTCGTAATATTTTAAGCAATAATACAAAAAAAAGATTTAATAGTGAAATATCAATTGTTGGGTGTGGCAATACTACCTTAGCTCCTTATACACATCTTCTGATGTATTTCATTTTTCTTAGATTGTAAGAAATTGGATGTATTGGGTATCTACACTAATAAAAGAAAAAGATGAAAGTTGAGTATAAATTTGGGACACACACCAGCAAATAAGGACTGAGTATGGAAAATAACTAAACAAATATGGTGGGTTAATTTGAATATGCAGGTGCCAAGCAGCCTGGCGCTAGACATAGGCATTCTTCACCGCCCCAGCCACTATAGGCCTCTGGGAAGTGTGGGAAGGCAGAAAGGTAGCTCCAGGTTGGACCAAAGGCAGAAAACCGGCTGCAGCCAGAGCGAAGGAGGTAACATAGTCACATCTTACAGAGTAGAAATATGGCATAAAAATATGGCCTACAGTATTTCCAGGGATAACAACTAGAATGTTTGGCAAAAAGAGCAATTTCTGCCAGAGAGTATGCATAAATACCTTAGAATTTAATTTTAATGGGGAGTAAAAAATGAAACAGTCAGGGTTGACTATAAGCAAGTATAACGACAAAGCAAGAATGTCAATATGACTAGAGAATAAGTCATGCAGAGACAAAGAATATTAGAAGTTTTGGGTTTTCAGTTTAGTTATCTTTCCTTTTAATTGGATTCATTGACTCCTTTTTCCTCTGCATCTTTAAGTGAAATGCAATCTTTTTTATTGAGTCATGGAAAGCTTGTTTCACTTGCTTGTTTCTCAGTGTATAAATGAAGGGGTTCAACATGGGTGAAATGGAACCAACAAGTAGTGAAATCCCTTTGTTTATAGCTAATTGGTTCTTGGCTGAAGGGTTGACATAAATGAAAATGCAGGTTCCATAAGTAATGGAAACCACAATCATGTGGGAAGAACATGTGGAAAAGGCCTTTATCCTTTGCTGGGCAGAGGGAAACCTTAGGATAGTCCTGATGATATAAATGTAGGAAAGAACCACACATATGAGGGTCATAATGAATGTCAACCCAGTACACACAATAACCATCTGTTCTATCAACCAGGTGTCTGAGCAAGAGATCTTCAGGATAGGAGATGCATCACAGCAAAAATGATCAATGACGTTTGAATTGCAGAATTCCAGGCCCAAACCAAGACTGATTGGTGGGAGAATGATCATCAGTGCTGCTACCCAACAGGAGAAAATGATGTTCTTGCAGACTCTGCTGCTCATGATGGTGGTGTAATGCAGTGGTTTGCAGATGGCCACGTAGCGATCATAGGACATGGCGGCCAGAAGATAAAATTCTGTTACTCCAAAGAGGTCTATAAATAAGAGTTGACTGGCGCAAGCATTATAGGTAATGGACTTGTCTCCAGATAATATGCTGTATAGGAATCTGGGAATACAGGCAGTTGTGAAAGAAATTTCTAAGAAGGAGAAATTTTGAAGGAACAGATACATAGGTGTTTTTAGGTGGGAATCAATCAGAGTGAGGATGATGATGGTTAGATTTCCAGATATACTGAGCATGTAGGAAAGAAATAGAAAGATAAACAGCAATATTTTCAGTGGAGCGTCATCAGTCAGTCCCAGCAAGATGAAGGTTGTTATTATAGTTTGGTTTTTCATCCTTCATTGTTGTCTTTTTTCCATTCTACTTCAAATAATAAGACTTTATATGAGGAACTCCAGAGTCCTGGTCAATTACAATGTATTTGTAATTTGTGTTGGTTTGACATAGCTAATCTAATAAAAGAGTAATATGCAAATTAAATACCATTCTGAGACACCTAAGCCACGCCCACCAGCCACGCCTCATCCAACAACCAATCAGAGTGGCTGTATGCAAAATAACCCAGCCAATTTTGCTGCCAGCAGCCATGGAGCTAGAGCAAACAGGAGGCTTTCTTTGCACCAGCGATGGAGTAGAAACTGCCTGCCTCTGCTCAAAGCAACAATATTTCAATTATCAAAGCCATGGAGCTGAAGCAAACAGGAGGCTTCATTGCCTGACTAGGCCTCTGCTCAAGGCAACAGAGTTTCAATTATAGAAGATGAGTAAACCCCAGTAATCTGATTCCAGTCAACCTCTCTGAAACTTTGGGTCAATGGTAAGGTGACCAGACATTCCTCTTTTGGCGGGACAGTCCTGATTTTGAACAGTTTGTTCTCTGTCCTGCAGTGTTTCAAAAAGTCCCATTTACTCCTTGTAATATTTTAAGTAATAATAAAAAAAAAGGAAAAAAAGACCCTCCACCCCATGTCAATGGTGCACTGCTTTAAATCTGGTCACCTTAGTCAATGGGAGCTGTGATCACCCTGAATACGGCCCCTAGCCTCTTTTCCAGGCTGAGCACATCTCAATAAGCTGAGGGTCCCTACTGGAGGGTTTGGCCAGCCTTCAAAGATCCATCAGCCCTTCAGGATGGCCAGGCAAGACAGCAGGTGGACATCCCCTGAGGGGTCCCAGACAGTCAGAGGGCACAGGCCAAGCGGAGGGGCACAGGCCAAGCGGAGGGACCCCCGGAGTGCACAAATTGATGTACACTGGGCCCATAGTCTTCTATAATAAAAGCGAAACATGCAAATGTGACCATTACCACCAGCCAATCAGAGCGGCTGTATGCAAATTAACCCAGCCACAATGGAGGCCAACAGCCAATCAGAGCAGCTGTATGCAAATTAACCCAGCCAAGATGGAGGCCAACAGCCACGGAAACAGAGCAAACCAAAGGGTTCTATTGCAACTGCCTGCCTATGCTGGCAGTTGGAAGTGGCACCAGGGCACCAGGGCACCAGGAAGTGGGAAAGCAAGGTGGAGGGCCAGGGAGTGGGTAAGAGGTGGCAGAGGGTCGGCAGCCTGCTTGGCAGCTGTCCAGGCCCTTTGCGGGGCATCAGGGAGTGGGAAAGAGGCAGCAGGGGGTCAGTGGCCTGCTTGGTGGGCTTCCCAGGCCCCTTGCAGGGCACCAGGAAGTGGGAAAGCAAGGTGGCAGGCCGTGGAGTGGGAAAGAGGCAGCAGGGGGGTCAGTGGCCTGCTTGGTGGGCTTCCCAGGCCCTTTGCGGGGCACCAGGGAGCGGGAAAGCAAGGCTGCAGGGGCCGGGCTTCTGCTTGGCAGCTCCCCAGACCCCTTGGCGGCACCAGGAAGTGGAAAAGGAAGGCAGCATGGGATGGGTGAGTAGGAAAGAGTTGGCGGCCTGCTTGGTGGCTTCCCTGG
>PVJC01055566.1:0-10157 GCA_004026665.1 Murina feae
GGGGGGGAAGGGGAGGGATAAAATGCTTTAAATGTTTAAATGGATTAAAAGTATTCATCCTCCAAATATTTAGACTCTGAGCCTACTGGGCCAAGAGCCAAGCTTCCTGTGCATGCTGGATGGTTCCAACAATCTCCCCAAGATCAGCAAATATATAACAACTTAAAATATCATCCTCTTGGAGCCAAAAAATAATAATAATAATTCCCCAGGTATTGCTCCAGGAAGTCAGCTAGGTGTAGCTGTCCAACATTCTCCTTCGCAATGTCTACAAGCTTAATTTTTAATGGTTAATAAATTCCTTCAAAGGCATCCATGAGACCATAGTCTGTGTCCACTGTGAGGCTACCACACAAACAAGACTGGGAATAAAGATTTAGGGGTAGAAATGGGTAGAAGGAGAAGGAAGGAAGAGAGAGAAAGATGTAGAAAGAACAACAAACAGCCTATTGAGGAAACTGGTAGGCATAGAAGGTTTTGATGCGTAAACCAAGTCTTAAAGAGGAAGTTTGAGTAAACCAGGGATTTCATTTTTTTTTTTAAGGAAGGAGGAGAAGAGGGTAGTAGTGGCCAAGGGCAGTTTCCTTTTGTATTTACATTTCTCTAGATTCAGTAGTCATGTAATTCACACTTTTTTCCCAGGCACATCCATACCAACACTTCTTTTTTTTATAAGCCTCCGCAGCAAAAAGAATTCATAGCACTGCCAGCAAATTCATCTAATTCTAGAGTTTAGAGTTCAGCCATCTCATCTTTATCGAAGAAGCTCCACAAAATAAAATAAATGCCTTTAGTGTGAATTTTATTTTGAGAATACTTTATTAATGCTTAATTCAGTCTTTCCCATGGACTAGGGGAACAGTGAAGTCAAATCTTGCACACATTCAACTTCTGTAAGTTTGTTTATTAGAGAGATAATGGATATTGGACTTATAAAGCACATGCCCCAGAGTGAGCATGAGACATGAGCGATGAATCTATTCTGCCCTAGGCTTGTATCTATGCCCACACACCATCTACTGTGGTGCCTTTTGCTTGAAATGCACATTTTTCATAAACATGTGTCCAAAATTCAAGCTAGCTGCTTCACTGGTATTCAAACAACAAAACAGCCATGAGCTCCAATGATGGAGGGGAAAGTGGCTGAGAAACAGTGTGCCAGTCTCTGGCCTGGCACCTCCCTAGCAGAATTTCCAGGGCAGTTTTGATTATCTGTATTCTCATCTTGGGACTGAGTTAGAACTTAGTCCTCTCATCAGGCACATCTCTGCTGAATGATTGTCCCTTGTCAAATGGAAAAAAAAAAAATTAAGTGTGGTCATTTTTCTGATGTTGCTGAATTTGTGGCTAAAACTGGAAACTTTCGCTTCCTCCATCTCAGTATCAACTACAAGGGACAGCACACTTGCTTTTGCCTTTTTAATACTTTGAGGGATAAAAATTATGCACACAAAAAAGGTATGAGAGACAGAACCATTCATTCATGAAATATTTGCAGAATGCCAGTGATATGTCAGACACGGGATTCCACAGTGAGCTGCCGCTGAATGAAAAGGGGAGTCCAAAGACCTAGTCTTGACTTGGTTTTGCTTAACTTGCCTTGTGACATCAAAGGAATTGCTGACCCGTGTGGGTCTCAGTTGCTTATTTGATCAAAAAGCTGAAAAGGTTGTGTCCAAGTTATAAAGTTCCTCAGTAGTAATATTCTCTGAAATCAAGTTAGAAATATTTTCTAAAAACTAAAAAAATAATAAAACTAAGACATTATATAACAAACTTTCTTATAGCAACTTTACGTGCTCCTAACAAGCACAGTGCCCTACACAGCTCTTGCCCTTCATCTTTGCCTTTCCAGGTTATCATCAATTTGCCTCCCTAAGTCCCTCCCACATGAGATGCCAGCCCTTCCTCTTATCTGGCTCCTGCAGCATCCAAGCAGACACATGAACAAAGTGGAGGGAGTTCTTCCTAGGTTTTGCTCCCTGTCGGGCCTTGTTGTTCAAGCCCTATCAAGGTGATTCAGGCTTCTGTGTTTTGATTAAAAGCAATGATAGCCGTGTTGTGGACAAAAGATATGGAAATAGATCTCTTGGAAGATTAATCATACTTTCGGATTGCGCAAATGCTTCATTTTCAATGACTGCATCATTTGTCATGTGGCTTTCCTGTCATATCATCCTGCGTGTGGACCTGTTTACACTCAGTTGTTGAATTTGGCATGATAATGGTTCAAGTACCAGTTGTCTTTATTCGGTATAAACTAAAAAAAAAAAAAAAAAAAGCTGAAACACTTGGTCACTCTAAGGGAAAAAATGCTCCTATATGATGCTTGAATGCCTGTGATAGTATATCAGGGAATGTTGACCAAATATTACTTTATGTGATAACCACTTGTTAGTTGTTCTATTCACTCAATAAATACATATTTGAAAAAGCCTAATCAATAAATCATTGTGCTTAATTCACTCCCTGAACATTAACGAGAAAACTAAAAGTGTAACATTTCCTAAAATTAAGGGAGACTTGTGGAAAACCAGAAGACTTGAGTTTGAATCCCGCTTTTGTAGCTTAGTATATATTTGATGCCAGGCAAGGTATTCTGTCATTCTGAACTTTATATCCCCACAAGGTCATTCATAACTCTGACTTTATCTTCCTCACAAATTTTTTTTAGGATAAACTGATAGTATATAAGAAAATAAAGAATGTATTATCCTATATAATAAAGAGGTAATATGCAAAATGACCATCACGCCCTTGCACAAGATGATAGGCAGAGGAGGGCAGTTGGGAGTGAACAGGCCAGCAGGGGAACTGTTAGGTGACAATCAGGCTGGTAGGGGAGTGGTTAGGACGTTATCAGGCTGACAGGCAGAAGCAGATAGGGTCAATCAGGCAGGCAAGCAGTTTGGAGCCAGTGGTCCCGGATTGTGAGAGGGATGTCTGACTGCCAGTTTAGGCCCATCCCCCAAGGGATCTCAGATTGGAGAGGATACAGGCTGGGCTGAGGGACACCCCCTTCCAGTGCACCAGTCCTCTAGTAGTTATATAATGCTTAATTACTAAGCACTTCACATATATTTACTCATTTAATTCTCACAATAACTTCAATTTACAAGAAACTAAATCACTGAGCGATTAAGTGACTTGTTAATAAAAGGTGGTGCTGGCGTTCAAACCAAAGGAGAAACCATGCATTCATCCCCATACCATAATCAATCATATAAAGGTAACTACTAAAAAATTTAATTTTAATGTATAAAATGGGGCAACTTTTTTCAATTAAGCATTCCTCCACAATAAAAATGTGCAGGAAGGGGAAAGATTAATGACTGTAATATTTTTAGTGCACCTTATATGATTAAGATGGCTTTGCTAGGTTAATAGTATTAAAAAATCACATTTTGTGGTTTTCTTACACTTACAATGCTTTGACTTACAAGACTTGAAAATATCTTATATTTATGCAACAATTCCATGTTTCCCTCAAGATTTTTATTCCAACCTATTAAAATATATTTTTTAATATCATGACACTACCAATTGCTGGACTCAAGGGATGTAGCATTTCTTGCTTTCTGCCTGCTTCTGTGACATGGGGAAAAACTTGAAAACCAAAGACACCAGCAACCTTCCTGCAAACAAAGACAGGTATTATGTATTTTGCACTTAGGAGCTTTTACTGCAGGCAGATACAGAGAGCACTCATCTCCTTCCAACTCCCCGATCTCTTGACTTCGTCTTTCTCCTTCTCTGTCTGGGGCCTTTTGAGTGAGATGCCAATAAGCCCCTTGTTTCAAATCTCTGCAGGAACAAGTGGATGCTGCTCTCAGTGTCCACTAAACCCTAAGTCCTTTGCGGATACAGGAAGACATCCACCAATCTCAAGATCAAAATGCAACAGAAAGAAGTCTGCAAGCAAAGAAGGGGCTGCCCACCACTGCTTTCTCAGACAAAAATGGCAGAATCTCTGGGGATAGTAAGCATTGGATACTTGTGTGGTATATACACTTTTTAAAGTTTCAAGAATAATGCTCTTTACTTAGTTTTACTTTTTTAAAAAATTTATTTCAGAGAGGAAGGAAGAGGGAGAGAGAGATAATAAAAACATCAGTGATGAGAGAGAATCAGTGGTCGGCTGGGGATCAAGCCCACAAGCTGGGCATACTAGCATGCCCTGAACAGAAATCGAACCGTGACCTCCTGATCAACACTCAACCACTGAGCAACACCATCCAGGCTACCTTTACTTTTTAAAATGTTCCTGTTGCACAATAAACCACACTGTTAGAAATTGGAGACTTTAATACATATTCTTTGAACTTCATACTAAGTCTTCTCTCCACATTAGAAGTAGCCGGTGATAGGATTTGAATCCAAGTCCAACAGATTCCAATGCTCCTGCCCTTTCCTCAATAACATTCTGAAATATGGGTAATTCAACATTCTGAAATATGGGTAATTCAGCATCATCAGGAGAACAACATTAAGAGATCTAAAAAGAATGGGAAGAAATTGTTTTTTCTCAACTTTCAGGTTTTCATCATGAAAAGTAACACTTGCACTCTGAGCAGCACTCTCCCTCTTTGATTATTTTTTTTTTTTTAGCTTCTGTAATGTTTCCCTGGCTCCTACTATTGGGAAAGGGCAATTAAGTAAACCCAGAGAGAACTAACAACAGAGGACCAAACCAACACATGATGGATTTGAAAATAAAATGGTTTAAGATGAGATTGACCACTAGAACATCAGAGTAGCCATCTTTCTAACACATTAGCACATGTCCCAAACAGTGCTCTCCATCCTATAACCTGTCTGCATTGTCCAACAAAGTAGGAATACCCAGAAAAGGACCTTATCATCTCTCTTGCTGATCCTCCCCCCTCCCCAGCACCACCTCCCTACTTCCACTGATAATCCAACCAAACCTAGTCCCAGGAGATAAGGCCCTGGGCTATCCCAATCACCTGGCATTTGTTTCACCATTCCCTTCCAAATACTCTGTCCACAAAAAAAAAAATTCCTAATCATTCAGTAGGAACTGGGTCATCTCAACTAATTAACCACCACTTAAAGAATGAACACAGCTAGATAAGCATTTTCTTCCAAGTGTGAGGATGGCTTGACTGTGACTCAGGGTAGTGTCTACAGAATATCTGTCCTCAACAAGGAGGTAATGGGGTGGGATGCTTGATCCCCAAGAAACTCCACCAGGAAAAGGAGAAGGCCAATTTCAAGAGCCTTTAAAGCATTCAATGCTGTCCAACAAGTCCAACTTAAACCAGGAGTAGCCAATACTCATACTGATAATATCTGTCATTAGTTATTCAGGAAAGCAACATGGGAAGTCACTACCAGGTCAGATGGCTCAAAGCACGCAAGTCAATTAAGCAGACTGACAAAGATGACACGAGGCATGAGTGATGCCCAAAGAAGGGGACACACCCAGTATGGTTGGATCCGAAGCAAGCCTCCTATAGCTGAATGTGTTTTGAAATCCTTGTAAACTCCTTGGGTAAGCATCTCTCATGCTTGTGATAAATGGAAACTGCCAACGAAAAATACATTAAACCCCTGAGCCAGAATACAAATTCACAGAGAACGGTAACCTCCGCAGTGCTGATGGCCTCGGAGGCTCTTTGATATTGTGTTTCAATATTTGGCTCAAGGCCTCATTAAAACCAAGGGGTTTATTATGTTTGGGCCAATAAATAGAGTTAATAAAAGTCACCCTTGGACTGGGAGTCTTTGAATGGGTGGAACATGGGTCATTTATGGTGCTTGGTGACTGTGAATGCTGACAGTTCTACTACTAAGGATGAACAGCTCCCTTTACACCCTAAATGAGAAAGGCCGGTAGTACCCAAGAGAGTAAAACAAGAGCAAGATAGCCCAAGCTTGAGCACTGAAATTTCATTTGATAAATATTCATTGAGTGTTTACTGGGTTCCAGACAGAGTTTAAGCAGGAAGTATACACATATGAATAAGATAGGTCCTGTCTGTGGACTCCAGACTACAAAGAAGGCAGTCATGTAGTCATGTACCCCCAGCCGTGATATGGGTCAGTCTGTGATGAGGGCTAAGCAGAAGGGAGAGCTATTAATTCTCTATGGGAAGATTCTGGAAGGCTCTACAGAGGAAGTGCTATTTAGCTGAACCATAAAGGATTAGTGAAAAAAAACCAACAGCTAGCAAAGAATGGCTTTCTTAACAGAGGATACAAGCTAAGCAACACTCAGAAAAGGTGAGGGGCAGAGGCAGCTAGGGGAGAGTGCTGAATTCTGGCATGGAGAGAGAGCAAGGCCTGAGGCTGAGAAGGTAGGTCAGAACAGACTGCAAATGGTCTGTGATGACTTGCTATGCATGCACTTGACCTCATTTTGTAGGTGAACAGAGGCAGGGCGGGGGCGGGGGGTAAGTAAGCATTTTATATTTAATTTTTAAGTTTTATATTTCAACAGTTCTTTTTTCAAGTAATTCTTACAGGGCACTTTAATGTACATAACAAAGAGAAGTGATGCTTTACTAGGAAAAACTTATTTTATAATCTTACATTTATTATTACATTGGCTTATTCTTAAATCAACCAATGAGAAAAATTATAATCCTTTGAACATTAGTCAAAATTTGAGGGGAAGAGGGGAGTAACAAGTGACAGAAAACCCAACTCAAACTAACTCAGTAAAGAAAAAAAGGAGGGTAGGAAAAAGATTTATTAACTAATGTAAATCTAGAAGTGGTCCTGGGACTCAGGAATCAGTTGACTGAGGGGAGGAAAGAATATCATCAGATTTCTGTCTATTTCTAAGCTCTATGCTTCTCTGCCTCAGCTGCAGCTCTGGGCTTATAACCACCTTTATCAGTTGCAATCTCCTTCCTAGCAGAGCTCAACATAGACCCAGAACTAAGCCCCAGTGGCCTGAACTGACCTGGCTCACATGCCATTGCTGGACCTGTCACTGGTCTGGACAATGGTACAGACCGAACAGTCATGGTGGGTCCTGCATACAGCCAGGCCCCAGGGACTGACTAGGGAGGCAGATGGTGTCTCAGAGGAAAACTGAGGCACTACTGCCAAAAGGCAAAGGGAGGTTCTGGGTAGGTCAGAACAATAGTCTACTCTATTTTGCAAATATAATGCAAAAACTTTTAATTTGGGATAAAGAATAACAATTGCAGGATTATATTGGTCTCAACATACAGTTTGCTTCCGTGTTTTACTTTATTTACACAGTATTGAGAAAAATCTCGATTCCCACAGGTGAGCAGCTACAAATAGTAGCTGTTTTTTCCAACAGCAGACCTGGCATATTCAAGATACTCTTCAATTACATTTGTGCCAGAGTTTGAAAGTAGGCCAAAAGTTTGAGTAATAGGAGACTCTATTCCCAAGTGTAAGTACATAAGCCATGAAGAGTCTCCTCTGCTAATTTAAGTGTTCACTGGGAAGATGCTTTTCAAATATATCTTTAGCATATGATGCAAAGTTCAACAATATCTTTAAAAAAAAAAAAAGCACAGATATCTCAGTAACTATGACTCAAAATTTGAATACCATAAAATAAATGTTGTTTTGCAATTTAAGTCACAATTTTCAGTTTCAACTTAACTGCTGACCTACCAACAAATGAAAGCGTGCGATATTGTCAAATCGAACTCATCCAATTCATTAAAAAACATCAGCCAGCTGAGTAATGTAACACTTGTCATATCAGGGTACTGTTTTGCCGAGTCTCCTTTTGGAATGAAATAATTCGCGATTGCTTGTCTCAATTGAAACAGTAATAACAACACCTACCCTTCAGACAGTGGGTAAATGGTACCAGGAAAAAAGTTAATTCTGGAACTCAAAACCTATTGCATTCCAAATAACTTGGGAAAGTCTGACATTTGAAGATCATGCCCTATGAAACTGACAGGGAGAGAATTATCAACCACTGTTTTACAAGGTACTGCTCTCTCCTTAAGAGCTAGTGCCTTTCTATGCAACTTGTCAGCGTCTTCTCTGAAATCATGTTTCCACAACCAAGTTCCTCAGCACTTTGGACCACTGTAGCCATTCCACGTTGTTTTCTTTTTCTTGGTACGGCTGACATGCTTCCTGCCTTCCCTAGGCTGAGAGCGCCCCAAGGGCTAGGACTCTCTCTGTCTTATCATGTGCTTTTGTCCCCAAGCAATTTAGTATAACGTATACCAAGAGCTTAATGTAATGTTTGATAGGCAGGGCTCAATCCATGTTCGGTGAATAAATATACTTTTAATGTGTTTGACTTACAACAAAATTGAAGGGGAATTTTGGCCTAGCCGTTTCAAATAAAATTGGTGAGGTTAAAAGGTTTTATACCCTTTATTCATAGAGAACAAAACAAAAACAAACAAACAACAACAACAACAACAAAAAACACACAAAAAGTTACCGCCTTTAGAGAAAAGCTATGGAATGGAGTTTCCTGTGTTTCAATAGCTATTTGGGTCACATGCACACTCCTGCTGCTCACCAGTCGCTCATTCCTCAAACAATGATTAAGCACCTACTATGTGCTGGTGCACTATTCCAGTTGCTGAGGGTGCTTTAAAAAGGCATTGCGCAGAGTCCTTGACCTCAGGGAGTCCAGTCAGGGAGAATCATAAACACACACGGTCCTGTTGCCACCTGACGCTGCCAGAATAGAGAGATGAATATTACATGGTGTTGATCGGGCTCTCTCGGTGGCCAGGGAAGCGATCTCTCTGGTTACTTGGGTTCATGCGGTTCACTGTAAGGATACCCGAGGAAGCAGGCAGAAGCAGGAAGCAGCTTGAGCAGCTGCCTGGCGGAGCCGAGAATGTCATCCAGGACACAGGACACCTCCAGCCACCTGTTCTTCTTGACTCCGCTTCAGCGGGAGGCATCTGCTGCTCCCTCCCCAGGCCTCTGCCAGGGCGGTGAGTCGGCCATGCCCTGCCTCTGCTCTCCTGCGCGCTGCCAAGTCCTCTCTGCGTTTCTTCCTTCAGCACCGTTGCTCCCGCTTTTTCGCATTTCCGAGGCCGTGTGGACAGGGCTTTCCGACTCCTCTCGGAGTACCTGCCCGTTTCTGCTCAGCCTCTTGCCGTAGACCCCCTGCCAGGTCTCAGATTACGTGAGAGAGGCTTTGTTGGATTAGCCAGCCTCGGTCAGCTAGGACACAGTGACCATGTTGGGTGCGGCTCTTGCATCGGCCCCTCTCATTGGCTACTGGACACCCCATGTATGGCTGCCTTGGGGTCAGGCGTCAATCTTCAGTTCCAGGGGCTGTGGCCAGGGAAGCAGGACTCCGGTTCCACCGCGTGAGCTCACGACAGGGCACCGTCTGCAGCTGCTGACACCACGCGAGGGATGTGGCTCCGGCTGCGGGTCCTATCAACTGACTTCGCCCGGTTCAATCTCCCACTGCATTGTTTGCCACGTTGGGTGGGACTGTGTCAACTGTTCAGCTTTGCTGCAAATAACATCAGCGTTTTGACAGATTTTTTAATACTTTTTTCTCCAGGCTGGCGTGGCTCAGTGGTTGAGCATCGACCTATGAACCAAGAGGTGACGGTTCAGTTCCTGGTTAGGGCACATGCTTGGTTTTCGTGCTTGATTGCCAGTGTGGGGCATGCAGGATTCTCTCTTATCATTGATGTTTCTGTCTCTCTTTCCCTCTCCCTTCCTCTCTGAAATCAGAAAAAATATATATTTTTAAAAATACATTTTTAAAAAGCTATATTAAACAAAATTAAGAACAACTTGAATGACCCTGTAAGAGGAAAATAGTTGAATAAATTGTATTTATAAGAATGAATATTATAGAGCCTTCTGAAAGAATTGTGGTTGGGAAACTATATCATGACAAAGGAAAATGTACACTAATATAATCTAAACTAATAAAAGCGAAATATTAAAATTAACCGTTTCTCCGAGACAGGGTAAGCCACACCCACCAGCCAATCAGAGTGGCTGTATGCAAATTAGCCCAGCCAACATGGCGGCCGCCACTCACGGACCTGAGTAAACAGCCCTTTCCATTGCGGCAGCAGCGAAAGTGAAGCTGCGCCCCTCAGCTCAGCTCCGATTAAACTGCCTCTAGCAGTTTTGAAACATTGTAACAATCATAGAATCCTCCGGAGCTGAAGGAAAGAGCAGCTCCGGCCTAA
>PVJC01055567.1:0-10131 GCA_004026665.1 Murina feae
CCCGCAAAGGGCCTGGGAAGCCCACCAAGCAGGCCGCCAACCCCCTGCCGCCTCTTACCCGCTCCCCGATGTCCCGCAAAGGGCCTGGGAAGCTCACCAAGCAGGCCGCCAACCCCCTGCCCCCTCTTACCCGCTCCCCGATGCCCCACAAAGGGCCTGGGAAGCCCAACAAGCAGGCCGCCGACCCCCTGCCGCCTCTTACCCGCTTCCCAGTGCCCTCCAACCCTGCCGCCTCTTTCCCAATCACAGGTCCTGGGTCCTGCGCTGTCCCGCCCTGCAGCCGCTCTGTGCACTCGGGGGGTCCCTCAGCCCGGCCTGCACCCTCTCACAGTCTGGCACCCCTCAGGGGATGTCCCCCTGCTGGCGTGCCTGACCAGCCTGGGTGAGGGGCTTTAAGGCTGCCCACAGCTCCCATTGACCCAACGTCCCAGCAAGGCTGGCTGGACGCAGGTTTCTGGAGTTTGTTTATCTTCTATAATTGATACACTGTTCCTTTAAGCCGACTAACGAACCCTCCTCTCTGCTTCACCTCGCAGCGTCTATAATGACACAATGTTACTTAGTGGTGAAGCCCCGGCTGCTCTTTCCTTCAGCTCCAGAGGATTCTATGATTGTTATATTGTTTCAAAGGTGTGTTTCGCTAGAGCCAGTTTAAGCGGAGCGGGCGCAGCTTCACTTTCGCTCCTGCCGCAATGGAAACTGCCGTTTACTCAGGTCCGTGAGTGGCGGCCTCCATGTTGGCTGGGCTAATTTGCATACAGCCGCTCTGATTGGCTGGTGGGCATGGCTTACCCTGTCCCAGAGAAATGGTTAATTTCAATATTACACTTTTATTAGTTAAGACTAGGGGCCTGGTGCACAAAAATTTGTGCACTCAGGTCGGGCGGGGGGGATCCCTCAGCCCAGCCTGTGCCCTCTCACAGTCTGGGACTCTTTGCGGGATGTCTACCTGCTGGCGTGCCTGGCCAGCCTGGGTGAGGGGCTGATGGCTGTTTCAGGCAGCCCACATCCCCTTTAGGGTTCAGGTCCCTACTGGGGTGCCTGGCCAGCTGGGTGAGGGTTAGAGGGCTGTTTCAGGCTGCCCACAGCCCCTTCAGGGTTCAGGTCCCTACTGGGGTACCTGGCTGGAATGAGGTATCTGGGATTTATTTAACTTACATAATTGAAACTTTGTTGCCTTGGTCCCCCACTCAAAGCCTGGGTTGCCCCTGGCAACCCAAGGTCTCAGCCCAGCAGGGGGTTTGTTTATCTTCTATAATTGAAACTTTGTAACCTTGAGTAGAGCTCAGGGCCCACAGTGCCCTGGCTTCCTCCATTGCCCGAGGCAACTCCAGCTCTGTGGCCGCCACCATCTTAGTGAATTTGCATGTTTGCTCCTGATTGGTTGGTGGGCGTGGCTTGTGGGTATAATGGAGTGAGGGTCAATTTGCATATTACTCTTTTATTAGATTAGATATATAGATAGATATGTGTAAATGTATATATACTCATACTATTTTGTTCTGAACCATCTAAGGGTCATTTACCTGTGTTATGGTCCTTTATCCCTAATAACTTCCAAGTGTATTCTTAGCTCAGGGATATTTTCTTACATAATCACAGTACAACTATCAGCTTCAGGAAATTTAATATTGATACGACACTTTTTGTTTAAGCAAATGTCCATATTTTAATTTTCCTAACTGCACAATAGTGACCTTTATAGCATTTCCCACTCAATGCAGGATTCAATCTAGGGCCATGTATTGCAATTAATTGTCATATCTCTTCATCCTCTTTTTAGTTAGAACAGCCTTTCTTTGTCCTTTTTAACACTAAAAATTTTTAAAGAATACAGCCACCTCTCCCCATCTTTTTGAATATAGAACATTCCCCATTTTGTCAGATGTTCCCTCATGCTTCGAGTCAGGCTATGCATTGGCATATCCAGAGGCAAAAAATGGACTCTCCCTGAATTAGGAATGTTAATTTTCATCGCTTGGTCAAGTTGTTTTCTGGTATCTCCATTATAGAACTACTACATTCCCCCTTGCAACCTATAAGCAGCCTGTGGGTAGGCACCTTAAGACCATTTTTGCTCTTATGGAACTTTTCCCTGGCTTAGCATTCATTAATGATTCTTGACTAATGGAATCTTCATTGTAATGGTGATGTGCAGGCTTTTTAATGGTAAATATTAGGCGGTGAAAGGTTTCAGAATGTGTGTAGCTAATAGCCAGTGGCAGATCTGAAGGTATAATGTCCCTTCCCCTTTTCTTTTTAATACAAATAGTGTGGAGGTTAAGTTCCCATTTTCCTGGACAGCTGGCATCATTATGAGATTTAGAGGAATGTGCTCCCACTCTTCCCTTGTCCTCCACATGCCTTTAGCTGCCTGACATTGGACTTGGTGAGGGTGGCATAGATTGTGACTCATTATAGCGCTCAGAAATGAGGTGATTATCTGTTTTGTCTCTCCTTGTCCCATCACAATGGATTGATCCACACTTGGGCTTCTCAGGGTTTGCTTTACTTAACTTGTTAACTGGTTTTTCTTTCTTTGACCCTTAACCCTGGGAAAAGAAAGGGGTTGTGAGTGTATCTGGGGAAGAGGCACACTTACCTCCCAAGTATTGACAAAACAGTGTGTAGAAAGAATAAATAAACAAAAAAACAAATACATAAATAAAAGAAGGCAGGGAGCCAACTTGAGGAGTTTTCAGCCTTGCCCCCTGCTGCGAGTTTGCACTTTGGGGCCCACAATTCCAACATTACAACAAGATAAACAGGAAGATAGTGATGCTGTGCCTCTCTGCCTCAGAGGGGGGGTTGCCTTTCCTGTGGCAGAAACTATCTGTGCTCCCCAGTAAGTCCAGGAACAATCTCCACTTATTACACCAGCTCAAAACCCAGGACTGTTTACAGCCTCATGCCAACACGATACTAACCCTCACTCATTACTGTCGCTGTGGGGATGGAGCTGTACCACACTCTCCTTGCGTGTGGCCCATATTTTCATCCAGTAAAATCACATGTTGTTAACTCAATATATACAGCGAAACCAGCATGAATAATAGAACCTTTAATCCTTATTTTGCAAAATTAGATTTCCGCTTTATCCTTCTCCCCTTTCCTCTTTTAAAAAAAATTCCTCCCAGTGCCAAGCAGAATAGATGTCCCAACCTTAGCTCTGAGAAGACTCTGTGGTGTTTCCATTCTATCACCAGGTACCTTTGCAGATCCAATTTCTGGGTGGATTGATTGAATTTCTTTCCCTGGTCACTTCCCACGTGACTCTGGAGAGATTAGCATCATCCTTGTCACAGAGAAAGGGATGAGCCCATTGATACTGGGCACACTTCAGCAAATGAAGCGAAAACTTTATGTCTGATTAAACTTGTACCTACAATATCAGAGCATGAAAGTACACATATAGCCTGTCTCCTTTTCTCACTCTTCCTCTCTAAACAGATTTATTGGGTTGGAATTATTTTTGGTATTAATCAGAAACCAGTAAGACTAAATCAAACTTCAAGGATGGAGTTTGTCAAAGACGGTGTGAGGCATTAGGCCTCCTTGGTAAACATGCTGAGTATTACTTAGTATTCAGACAAATATACCTAAGGGTTAAACAAGGATATTCAACTTGTTGTATTTTCATTATTCCAGATTCAGGTAACTAAAACAAATGGACCAGATTGATGTCGGCTGTTAGGATGGTCACCCTTGCATAGATGGACTGTCCATTCCTTTTGAAGGTTTGGAAATGGTCACCTACGTTGCTCAAATACCACAGCTCTGAATATCTAAATATACATATAAGGTGGGGCAAAAGTAGTTTTATAGTTACTCTATGAAAATAATACAATAATTAATAAGTCATAGTACAGGAATAAACTCTGTTTTGTGTACTTACCACTGTAAACCTAGTTTTGCTCCAGCCTGTATAACACACATTTGTGTATTATCTAAAACTTGATTCCATGTGTGGATCCACTCAGTTCCAATCCTCACTCTGTCCCTGTTTGCTTGGTAATTTTGGCTTAGTTTCTCATCTTCCCATCTGTACAGTAGGGATAATCATGAAGCCCACCTTGCAAGGCTGTCCTGAGGACTGTATGTATTCATGCATGTAAAGTGTTAGCATGTGCCTGGCACATACTGAATGTGCAATAAATGTTAGTTGTTCTTACCAGAGAGACAGTTTACTAAAGAGTGAGTGAACTGAAACTGCGGCTCATATGATCCTGGTCTGAAACCACAATCTTTGAAGAAACCACACCAATTAAATGTTCTAGCTAAAACGGAATTCATGTACATCAAACATACAGGTGGCAAGATAATAGGTTGATTAGCCTGTGATCTATTTATTTCATGAATTTAAATCTATCTTAAGAATTTCCATTGAAATACCTTAAAATTTATCTCTTCTTACTGTCACCTCCAGATATTAAAGAGATGGATGCAGTATTTCCTTTTTTAGATGCTCCGCCCTTTGGATGGATTATTTTTAACTAATGAAAAGCCTTGGTTGTTTGGAAAGACATAAAGCCTTCATTAATGGAAAGTTCTTGGTGGAAAATAAGTTGTAGCTTGCTATGGTTTATGCCTCTTCATCTTACCAGGCCCTTGGAGGCCTACGGGTAAGGCCGACCATGCCACCCACACAGTGGCCCTGTTCCCACTGGCTGTCAGCACAGCATGTACTCCTGGCACACACGAGCATGTGGGCCTCTTTCTCAATTTAGTGATAGAATGTCTACGTAGAAGGGAGAAGGGTGTGTGAGTAGGTCTGTGCTCAGGTGCAAACAGAACACCTGAGGGTAGCATCAGCTTCTGGGGTAGCAGGGAGTGAGTCATGTCCTGGACTGTCTGATCCTGCTATGTACTAGTATTGTTACTCCAACAACACCTATCACTTTGCACTGTCAAGGCACTCTTCAGACATTAGCCAAATACCTTTTCTGGAAAAATCGATATTTCTGTTCCTACTTCATACAGGAGAAAGGAAAAGATTCACCTCAGCCCCACGGAAGCTGCCTGTGCCAGCATTGGCAGAGGAGCTGATTTCTGAATGCAGAAGTTCATTTCTGCGTTTTCCTCACCCAGCTGTCTAAGTCTTTCTTGGTGGTTTCCTTACCTGTTAGTGAATTTATAGCCAAGTGGAGAAATGGCCACATCTCAAAAATACCTTTGCATGTGTGCTGTTCCAAAATCTCCTAGGTGGCTCTGTTAGATGAACAGGACCACTGAGGCGTTCAAGACACATACAGCTGGATGCATGGGCCATGCATGTGTAGCAGCCCTGAGGTTAGAGACTAGAGTCTATCAGTGAAGTGCCTGGAGGAACCATCACAAGTTGGAGACAGCTATCCTTTGTGAAGTTCTGAATGCCCCAGGAAGTTCAATTAAAAACACAAAATGGGTTTATAAAAAAAAAAGATTAATTCATTCAAACTTAAGTGAGTTTATATTTATTCCATATCTTACTTTGTTTTGAAAGTGGGGAAAATAGAAAATGCCATAATTGTAAAAAGTAGAATAGTTAAATGAAAGTTAAATAGTTTAAAAAGTTAAATAGTTAAGTTTAATGCTCACTAGTATTTCTGAATTTGTAATGAATTTAGTGCATATTATGACTTTAGGCCAGAGAGGTGCTGAAATTCAGTTTTGTTTTGTTTTTTTACTTTGGACTTTAGGAAACACTTGCCTAGCCAGGGAAATTTGTCCTTTTGTTATGCCTTAAGAGTAAAACATTTGTATTGATGTTGTGAATATGGGTTAGTGCCAAAAGTCCCAATAAGTGCATTCATAGCATGGTTTCGTGATAGAAGGATGTTATGTTAGGTGGTTAGTCAACTGGTGTGCCATGTGTGGAATTGATTTATGTGTGTGTGGGGGGGGAGGAGCGGAGGGAGGTATGTGAGCTGCATTAATTTAAACTCCTCTATAATTTATCCAGCTTCAATTTTTCATAAAATACGTTCTATTCCTTTATAAAGCTAGTAGACCCTGTAATGAGTGGTAAGCCTACTACAAAAGGTACAAAAACACATCCAAATTTACCCTTGGTGGGGTCACCTCTGCAGTGTTATGCTGCATCAAGATTCAGAAGAAATGAAAGGATGTGACCAAGGCAAGTGCTTCGTGATTTTATCCAAACTGTTTATAGTCTCCTGAACCAGAAGCAAAATAGAACACTCATGTAGAAAATAGGGAATAGGAGGGTGGCGGTCCTTTTAAGGTACCTAATTGTTTTCTTCCTTCTCTTTCCAGCAGGGGGTAGTCTGACACCAGAATTGTTTATAAAAGTCAGGAAAGCTTCCTTCACTGGAGGAAGTGCCATCCAAACTAGCATAGATCTTGCTACATTGATGAATCACACCTGCCACTCAAACATAACGTTAAATGATATTAGCACAAAATAAACTATGCTATTCTAAACTGTGTCATAACTGCAGGTAAAAGAAAGAAGAGTTAGTGTTTAGTCTCTTGCATGCACATCTCATGCTTTGGCAGGTCCACACTTCTACTCTCCAAGTATGTGCTTTATTTCCCCTCTTCGGAGTCTGTTCTTTAAAATCATGATGTTGGTCCCAGAGCCTCTTCCACGAAATCATTGCTCTGATTGAATGTCACCATAACGATGGACCTTCTGCTCCCTTCTGAGAAGGCTGAACTCCAGGTTTGATCCCTTCTCTAGTTCAAGTCCAGATGGTTTCCAATGTGCAAAACTGTCTCGGGTGTTAGAAATGTAAACGAGTGCAGCATCTACTGATTCCTAGAAAACATAATGGTCTATATAAACTTGAGTATCTAGATTTGTATTGTCCAACACACTAGGCACTAGCCACACTTGCCTTTTAAATTCATTAACATTAGATGCAATTAGACGCTCAGTTCCTCAGTCAACCTAGATGTATGTCAGTGCTCAATAGCCACATGTGGTGAGTGGCGGCTGTATTGGATTCTGTAGAAATAGAACATTTCCATGGTCTCAGAAAGTGCTGTTGTACAGAACTGGCCTAGAAGCAGCATGTAGGTTCTCATTCTGGGTCCTTAAGTAAAACTTTCCAAAAGCTTTTCTCTCCATGCCACTACTTTCATTAGTCCTCTCACCAGGGTAAGTGGTGGAAGGACACTCCCCCTTGTAGGGGCATGCACTATTGATAGTATGATGATAAACATCTGTGTCCATACATAAGTGAGTTCCCTACATGCTGCTTTCTTTGCGACTGTTTCAGCCAGTCTAGCTAATCATGGGCAGCAGAGAACAGTGTTATTGTTTTTTGGTGTGTTTTTTAAATTTTGTTTTATTGCTTAAAGTATTACAATGAGTGTTAGATAGGTCTCCATTTTTTCCCCTTGACCTTCCCCACTCCTCCCCTACCCCCCAGTTTCTTGTGTCCATTGATTATGCTCATATGCATGCATGCAAGTCTTTCAGTTGATCTCTTAACTCCCCCTCAACCCTCCCCAGCCTTCCAGCTGTAGGTTGACAGTCTGTTCAATGCTGTTCTGCCTCTGTATCTGTTTATGTTTATCAATTTATAATGGTCTTTATTATCCATAAATAAGTGAGATCATGTGGTATTTTTCTTTCATTGACTGGCTTATTTCACTTAGCATAATGCTCTCCAGTTCCATTCATGCTGCTGCAAATGGTAAGAATTCTCAATGGTCATAAACTAAAATCATTTCCCCTAAGAATAGGAATAAGACAGGGATGCCCCCTTTTACCACTCCTGTTCAACATAGTACTGGAAGTACTAGCCATTGAGATCAGACAAGAAGAAGAAATAAAAGATATCCAAATTGAAAAAGAAGAAGTAAAACTGTCCTTATTTGCAGATGACATGATACTGTACATAGAAAACCCTAAAGACTCCATCAAAAAATTATTAGACTTAATAAATGAATTCGGCAATGTAGCAAGATACAAAATTAATGCCAAGAAATTTAAGGCACTTCTTTACACTAATAGTGAACTTATACAGATAGAGAGACTAAAAAAACAATCACATTTACCATTGCACCAAAAAATTAAGATACCTAGGAATAAACTTAACTAAGGAGGTAAAAGACTTATATGCGAAAAACTACAGGACACTGAAAAAAGAGATAGAGGAAGACATAAATAGATGGAAGAACATACCGTGTTCATGGATTGGTAGGATCAATATCATCAAAATGTCCATACTTCCCAAAGCAATCTATAGATTCAATGCAATCCCCATTAAAATACCAATAGCATATTTCACAGATCTAGAATGAACATTCCAAAAATTCATCTGGAATAAAAAAAGACCTTGAATAGCTGCAGCAATCCTGAGAAAGAACAACAAAGTAGGTGGGATCGCAATACCAGATATCAAGCTATATTATTACAAAGCCACTGTTCTTAAAACAGCTTGATACTGGCACAAGAACAGACATATAGATCGGTGGTTTTTTTTTAATAATTGGAAAGAAGAGAGAAATTAGATTATAAATGAGCCTCGTGCAATTCATTCATAGCCAGCATTGCTTCCACCTGAAGTGCTAGAAAAGAAGACTGATCTTAGGGAAGGAAAGGGCTGTAAACCTGGTTCATGTTTTCGTAGTTGCTGAAAACCCTCCTCCATGCTCACTTTTTTTACTTCTCTTCCAGTTTCTTCATCGAAATGTAAGGTTTTTGTAACACTTGGAGAGTGTTTAAATGAGAACTATTTAAAGACTGTAAAGCTAAGATTTCTAGGCTAACTGCAGAGAAATGAGAGAGGGCAATTAGTGTAATTATTAATGGCGCCTTCTTTCTCCCTCAAAAATCTTCCAGTTTGGGTGATACATTATACGGTCACTGTATATATTGTGTAAAAAATCCTAAATGCTTACAAATTGATTAAATTTAGGGATGGCCTCCTTGTTTATATTTTAGTTTGAATTCACCTCTGAATTGCCATGAAGCTTACTTTCAGCATCTCTAGGTCTTTGTTTTCCCTATCTGCTCTGATCAAAACTTTATCACCCTACCCAGCTGGTGTGGCTCAGTGGTTGAGCTTTGACCTATGAACCAAAAGGTCATGATTCGATTCCCAGACAGGGCACATGCCTGGGTTGTGGGCTTGATCCCCAGTGTGGAACTTGTAGGAGGCAGTCAATTAATGATTCTCTCTCATCATCTCTCTCTCTCTCTCTTTCTCTCTCTCTCTCTCTCTCTCTCTCTCTCTCTCTCTCTCTCTCTCTCTCTTTCTCTCTCCCCCTTCCTCTCTGAAATCAATAAAAATATATTTAAAACAAGAACCCAAAAAACTTTATCACCCTCAGGAAGTACTCCATCTCATTTTAGGCCTCATCCCTATTTCTTTCTCTTTATGTTCTGAGGCATCATTATAAACTCCAAGAGAGGAATCTGTGATTCCACTTGGGTGTACATACTCCTGAAAGAGCGTCAGTCTGGTCATCACAAAACTGTCCTTTTGTTTGATACAAATTTGTGTTTGACCACTTTGGCCAATTGTGTACCTCAGTTTTTTTAAGTGAGGGTGTTTATGCTTGAGAACTGAGTCACAGGACTGGGTTGGAAGAAATGTTTTTTTTCCCCTTTAAAGTGCTTTGAAGTTTATGGATGAAAGATATTGCCATCATTCAAATCATTATTTAAGAAAGACATGAAATTGTTTTACATTTATATCATTTTACATTTTTAGAACATGGCTGTTCTGAAAAAATGTTGCCTTATGATTCGTCACATCCCAGTGACTTGGGAAACTACCAGTGGATACTCATGAAGAGCAGCTAGACATACTGCTTACGGGAGCTTCCCTTTCCTCTCAAGTACCTGCAAATGGAGGGAGAGGGGCAGGTTTTCTCAGGGTACAGTGAGTCAGCGGCCTGAGATAGAAAGACAGCTGCCGAAAGCTCTATCTGGGGTGCACATGATTTCATTTGCATTTTGATTTCTGTGATTTAACGGAAGGCACAGGTTGTCTCTGCCAAATCTCTCTGGTCTACCAGGGGATGCCAGGTAGAAGTGCCCAGAGCAGCCTGACTTATGAGGACCGCCACAGCAGCGCAACCAGCGCATCTCTAAACATCCAGTAATAAAAAATCTGTTGTTCTTTGGTCGCCAGGATTTAACAAGCCTAATCCCTAGGAGAGGTGATAAAAATT
>PVJC01055568.1:0-10157 GCA_004026665.1 Murina feae
GCTCTGATTGGCTGGTGGGCGTGGCTTACCCTGTCTCGGAGAAACGGTTAATTTTAATATTTCGCTTTTATAGAGTAGATGATTAAAGGCATAAGTAAACATGGACAGTTATTTGACATCTTCAAAGATGTTCCGAGAAAAGCATTTCTGACTCCTTTTCTAAGTACATAAGAAAATGCTTTTCTAAGCTGGAGCACTGGGTCTTGTTACCTGGATTTTGTCTGTGGCAGTTACTCTACTATCACTAATTAGGAGTTGTATAATTTACTTATTACTCTTGGCCAGATAATTCTTGCAATAAAATGCATGTGCTAGTAATCTACCTAGTAACAGAGTTAAAATAGTCTAATTTTTAAAGATTTTATCTCAATGTCGCCTCTTCTCTGGTTATTCTTACATATATATTGGATGATATATATTAGAACCATGAAATGATTGCTTTGCTAATCAGAGCAGTTCCTTATATCAGTCAGGGTCCAATCAGGAGACAGAAACCACAATAATTATTTTTTCAGTAAAGCTTTTAGTTTGGAACCATTTTAAGTTTATAGAAAATTTGCAAAGATAGTAGAGTTCCCATATGCCTGCATCCACTTTTTCCCCCTTGTTGTCTTACCATTAGTTTGTGAAACTGAGAAACTGATAATTAGTACCTCACTGTTAAATCACTCCAGACTTCATTTGGATTTTATCAGTTTTTCTGTTGATGTCTCTTTCTGTTCCAGATCCAAATCCAGGGCATCATGCTGCTTTTCATTGTCCTGTCTTCCCCGACTCCTCTGATCTGTGACAGTTTCTCAGTTATTGTTTTTCCTAACCTCGATAGCCTTAAGAAGTTCTGGCCAGGTATCCTGTAGAATGCCCCTAGTCAGTGTTTGATGTTTTTCTCATGGTGTCGTTATGGGTTTTGAGAGGAATACCACAGATTTGACGTGCCCTTCTCATCACATCATATCAAGGTTTCATGACATTCATATGACGTCACTGGTGATATCATCACTTGGTTAATCTTCATCACTTGCTGAAGTGTAGTGTTTGTCAGGTTTCTCCACATAAAGTCACTATTTTTCACTCTCCCTAATCTGTTCTTTAAAAAGCAAGTCACCAAGTCTAGCCTTCCCTTAAGGGTGAAGGGCAGGAATTACTAGTAAGCTTTAGTCTTTGAGGGATGAGTGTCTACCTG
Source organism: Murina feae (assembly GCA_004026665.1). Lineage (NCBI taxonomy): Eukaryota > Metazoa > Chordata > Mammalia > Chiroptera > Vespertilionidae > Murina > Murina feae. The sequence continues at coordinate 1,184 of PVJC01055568.1, forward strand.
TGATATTTGGAGCTCTTTTCAAGGAAGACTTGTCTTTCTCCTATTCATTCAATCACATATTTATATCAGTAGGGGCTCATGTACAATTATATTGATATTTTGGGTTATACACCAACAGTGTGTTATTTTTTTGCTCAAGTTGTTCCAGCTTTGGTGATTGGGTGTTCCTTTGGGTGGCTCTGTGTCCTGTTGACATGTCCCCTTCATCTTCATTCTATTTGTTTCTGTTGGTTTGTTTTGAGGAAACAAAACAAACTTTCTGGTACTACAGGATACTCCAAGCTTATTTTGTGTTTTCCTGCCTCGTTCCTAGAATGAGCCATTGGAAAATGGTATTTAGAAATGAAAATCGATGTGCTGGGAATGCTCATTGCTACTGGGACACATAGTAACTTTAACAGGGAAAGTTTATTAAGAAGAATTATGAGCTACCATAGGGGCTTGGAGTAATGAAGGATCTGCTAGTAAGAAGGAAATAGCACTCAAGACAATGCACGGGTAGCTGACATAAGGAGCAGCATCTACTCTTCGGGCTGAGATAAAATGTCCCAAAGGAAGACCCACCCGGGGTGTGATCCAGACCTCATTAGAGAAGGCACATCCACAGCTCACTGAATGGCAGAGAGCATGCTGGAGTATGTTCTTGCAGAACTTGCTGGAAATCTGTCCTATAGGACACTTGGGAAAGCTTTGGATAGAGAAGTGTCTGCTATCACAAAGCCCCAGGGACAGTTGCTGGCTCATGGGTTCTGCTAGCCAGTGTGTTGCAGGAGCTGGATGCTAGACAAGCTGCCTCTTTTGCTGAAACGGGGCTCAATGAAAGCTGTCACGCAGTTAGATGCTGCAGAAGCCAGTCCCATTGTGCTTCCAGGGCAGGACCTGAAGCAACATGCACTTCAGGAGTCAGTTGAGCTAGCACACTGGAACACTACAGACATCTTTCCTCCTGGAATGTCTCTCCTGTGTCCTCTAAAGAAGATGCTGCACACTCAGCTAGCTGGAAAAGGAAGAATATCTAAAGGGCCCAGATCCATTTTTGTAGAGCCCTCAGTGAAGGATAAATTCAGTACTGAGAGACAATAAAATGATAGCCATTGTAATTCATGTCTTTGGTTACTTGGCTCCTCTATGTACACTTCTACACACATTTTAACTCTTAGGTATCAGCAAAATGACTCTACATTTCCACCTAATACGCTACAGCTCCTCATCTTTTAAGTAAAGACCTTCTCACTCTTTTCCCCGAATGACAAGATGCAAGTCCCAACAGTTGTGTATCCATTGCTGATTAAACTAATTCTCCTCAATTTCAGGCATAGCTTCACTGAATATTGTTATCTGGATACTAAAGTTAATGTCCAACAACTTGTTTATAAAATAAAATGAAAATGAAAAGAGAGGGGAAAAGAAAATAACATCTACAAATGAATGTGTTCATATAACAAGCAAATAGAAACTGTTAAAAACTGCAGCAGACCCCTGTTCTGTAACTGGTCACAAGGCTGCCATTGTATATGCACCTCCCTTCTTCCATTCAGCATGTGTGCCCACCCTTTCTCAGTCCAGAGCCCACCTGGTTGGGGCTGTTTACATGGTGGAGTGATTTTGACCTCCATTCCTGGAGGACCTGACTTCTCAGTTGTCTTGCCTTTAAATAAATTATTGATGTTTTCTGTTAACCTTTCCTAGTGGGCGTGGAAGTACTAAGAAATGTCCCATATCAGAGTTCCTTGGTTTCATGTAGCAACCCAATTTCCTCTTGAAAATCAGGATCAATCATTACGTCCAGAAGAGTAAGTACTTTATTTACAGTAAAAGGCTAAAATGACTAGATGGCAGTACATTGGTAACTGTCACCAAGAACTATCTCTCTGTATTTCCCCCCCAGTATACTCGGGATATTAAGGGATTCACAGATACCTTCACATGTACAGGTTCACAAAGGCACCCCTTGGAAATTTAATCTGTTCACTTTGTCAGCGGAGGGCAGGGTTCCTATATGTGATATATAGTCAGAATTCCTGCTCTCAGTGTATTCTCTGTATAAGGAACCAGGTGTGTCAGAGGACTGTATAGAGTTTGTTCCCCCCAGAGTGAAATCAAGATTTATTTGACTAGACTTGGACATATTGCTTCTTTTTAAATTTGATGAAATGATTTTTTAAAAAAGCACACACATATTTTACTTTTATTGGCATCCTAATGTATACCCTAGCCTATATGACATTAATTTATCTTACCTCCATCTCTCTTCGCTCCTCTCTTTCCTGTTCTCTCTCTCTCTCTCTCTCTCTCTCTCTCTCTCTCTCTCTCTCTCTCTCTCTTACCCTGTTCCCTCATCAATCTCTCTGCTCCATCGTCAGTCCTCTATTCCTATTCCTCCCTCACTGGATGACAAACAACTCCTGGAGAGCAGGGGCTGTGTGTTATTAATCTCTTCAGGCTCCGTTGTGCCTGGTATGTGGTTGAAGCACAGTAAATGTTTGTTCCATTTAATTAGATTAAATGAACCATATGATTCTCTATGGTTCTGAGAAGGTCATTTGTGTATTCATGAGTGATTACTGTGTGCAAGGAACTGTATTGGATGCTGGGGATAAGGAAATAAATGTGGGACAGGACGTAGCTCATGCTTGGAGAAAGGTAGACAGCAGTGTGAATGTCTCAGTGTGAGGAAGAGAACGGCCTCCGTCGTGGCAGTGGATTGAGGAAGCCTAAGCAAAGTTGGGTAAGGTAGTGCGAGGTTTTCTGGGTGGGCTAAGGCAAGAAGGGCCTCATGTATTGCTGTGGGTGAGGAGAAAGGAAAAGAAGCTGATATAAACTACTCTTCCAGAAAGTTAGCTGAGAAGCCAATGAAGAGGAGCAAGGAGAGAGTTAGTGAGAGGCAATGAAGGCTCATGGGAAGCTTTGTGTTTGTTTGCTTTCGTTTGTGTTTTAAGGTGAAGAAGGTTTAGAGGCTGAGTGGAAGGTGGAAGAAAAGGGAGAGAGGCTGGAGATTCAGTTGAGAGAGAAGACCGTTTAACTGAGGGAACAAGGCCCCTTAGGAGACAGTGGGGAGGTGGGATGCGATCCCAGGAACTGATTGTCAGGAGCAAGTACTTCCCATTCCCAACAGAATGAGTGAGAAACAGTGTCAGGCAGGGATGTCCATAGGTTTCTAGTGTCAGAGGTGCTAGTCGGTGACTGAGTTCAGACTTGGTGACCTTTCTTCATTCTCTTGGTAACTTGGAGGAGAGATCATCTGCTGATACTAAGGGGAGCAGAACTTGGGTCACGTTGATGATGACAATGACTCTTCTCTTTCACTGAGCTCTTAATATGTGCCAAGCATCAGTAAAAGAGCTTTACAGGAATGACATTTAATGCTCACAACAGACAATGAAATGGTTACAATTCTTGCTCCTCTTTTATGGATGAGTGAATGGTGGTGCAGAAAAATTAAATGATTTGCCTAAACTGATACGCCTAGTAAACAGTGGAGACAGACTCACATCTCACTGAGAGCCATTAACTTCAACCACAAGGGTATGGTGCCTCCTGAAGTTGGAAAGGAGGTTTGGTGAAAGTGACAAGGGTCAGGCATTGAGAGGAATGAGAGCAGGCGACGGGGTCGAAAACACCAGACAAATATTAAAATAAAATCTCTGAGAGATGCTGAGGGCACACTAACATTAGAGATGGGGAATTCCAAAGGACACCAGTTTCGTCGGCCTCGTTTGTAATTTTTAATTTCCTCATTTGTAATATTAAGAATGTTGGGCCAGATTTTCATTTTCTCTCTCTCTCTCTCTCTCTCTCTCTCTCTCTCTCTCTCTCTCTCTCTCTCTCTCTCCTTCCTCCCTCTCTCCCTCCCTTCTCACTCTCCCTTAAAAAAAGAAAAAGAACCTTGGGCCACATTATATGTACAACCCCTTTCAAATCTGTATTTTGATGAGTGATTGACTCCAGTAGCTACATACATTCAGTCCCCAAGACCTTTCTTAGTGTTGGAAAACCTTTAAAGCTTTTGGATGAGTTACAATAACACATTTGTTCTCCCAACCTATATACTCCTATTTATGATTTTCTAAACGTCTATAAATTTATTTCTCTTATAGTTGTAGGGCACATTCAAAACTCCTGGGAAAGTACTAAACCAGCCAGCAGCCAGCAGCGAGCAAGTAGTTCTTAAATGCTTGTTCCCCAGGCTTTTGACATTAGGACCAAATAGGGGCAAAAGTGGAAATGAATTTTGGTTTAGAAAATCAAAACTAGCATTTCTGGTTAAATGTACTCTGAAGTAGTGGAAACACGCCTCGAAGGCAAGACTAGCTCAAACTCTTTCAGGTACCACATGAAGAACACTGATAACCTTTTATATGAAAAAGGAAGGCACTCTGCAAAGCACTGAATAAGTAGTAAGACTTTGCCTGCAGGATATTCGAATTGGGGAGTCCATTTGAAGGCTGCTACAGGCCAGAAATCGTAAGGACAAAGGCTGAATTATTCCTCAGCAAAATTTGTTATAAAGGACTATTGACTGGGCACAATAGTCTGATCGATATTGTCTGGGAGAGAAGGCACTTAGAGCGCAGTCCTGGAGGCAGGTCATTAACATGCCCTTCTCTCTGTCAGAATTACTTTAGAAATCAGGTTGATGGCATAGCAAGAATAAGAGTAGATCATTGGGGTCCAGGGGCACGGGGGCAGGGCATTGACAATGGGTGGGAAGGATTGAGTTCGGAATGGTTGAGCAGAACTGCCTGAAAGCAGTTTCACTGATGGATTGCCCAAATATTTTGATAGAGGTTACAAACAGAAACTGCTGATTTTGCCTTCTGAAGGAGCTCTGAAATCGGGGCTGTGCTTGGTGACTCTCTGGAGGGCCAGAGTGCCTCCTCTCCGCCTTCCTCCAACCCCCAGGTTGGAGTTGAATGGCAGCAGTCCTAGCTGCTCTCCTCTCTGAGCTGTTTCTGAGCCTCACTTCCCTCATGCTTCAAATTAGGGTGAAAGTACCTACTTCATTTTCTTGTGAGGATTAAATGACACAATATCGTTCATGCTCAGCGCTGTGCCTGGCAGCATAATAATGGTGAAATAAATGGTGCTTTCACTTTCTTGTGTGACACACGGGGCTACCACCAGACTTCTTCACAGCGATCTGGTCTTCAGGTTGGACAGTGGATGGGGTGGCTTGTTGTGGCCATCTCATCTCATCCTAAAGGTGACACCCTTCATTAGCAGAAGCCTTTCTGCTCAGAGTCACTTGCCAGGAGGCTCCCCAGGCAGCCCTAGTGAAGATTTTTTGTTTTGTTTTGTTTTGTTTTTGGTGTGATTTCCAATATCTGATCATGGATGTCTATGCTTACCAGATGAATTCAGGTTTACATTGCTTCTGGCACAGTAAGAAGAGCACTGTAGACATTTATGTTCCTATTAGAGACCTGGTGAATGAAATTCATGCACAGAATGGGAGTACGGGTAGGGGTGGTGTCCCTCAGCCCAACCTGCACCCTTTCCAAATTGGGATATCCATTTCACAATCCAGGACTGCTGGCTCCTGACCTCTTGCTTACCAATTGCCCCTAACCACTCTCCTGCCAGCCTGGTGAATGCCTAAATGCTCCTGTGCCCTCCCCCTGCCAGGATGTCTCCCCCAAACTGCCCTCCCCTGCAAGCCTGGGTCCCCCCCAACTGCCATCCCCTGCAGGCATGGGTTCCCCCCTAACTGCCCTCCCCTGCAGGCCTGGGTCCCTTCCAACTTTCCTCCCTTGCTGGCCATCTTGTGGTGGCCATCTTTGACCACATGAGGGCAGCTATGTGATGGTCAATTTGCATATTATTCTTTTATTAGATAGGATGCTAGTCAGTTCACTTGCAATGGGTGTGAAGACAAGGCTGGGCTGGCATGTTACTTAACCCTACTCCACATCATTTATTGATTTTTTTTTTGTTATTATGTTGTTGTTTCAGATAATATCCCTTGAAGTCAATTTATCAGAAAATCTTGGTTCAACCTCAAAATATGACCAAATCTAATCTTTTCTCATTGTCATTAACATGCTCATCTCTGTCAGAATTAGTTTAGAAATCAGGTTGATGGAGATGCCACCCAAATCCAAGCCACCATCCGCTTCTTAATTAGAGGCTAAATTGGTATATATTAAGCCTTATATCCTTCACTGTGTTCCCCCAAACAGCAACTTAAAATATCTACTATGTTTTGCTTAATTTGGAAGCTCTAGATATTTTATCTTTTTTAGTAACTAAATATATTTATTTAAAGTAATTTTTTATTTTTCAATTATAGTTGATGTACACTATTATCTTAGTTTCAGGTGTATAACCCAGTGATTAAGGTATTTGTATAACTTATAAAGTGATCACCTCAATAAATCTAGTATCCACCTGGCACCATACATAGTTATTACAGTATTATTGACTATATTACATATGCTGTAGTTTACATCCTCATAACTATACTGTAACTACCAATGTGTACTTCTTATTCCCTTTACCTTTATTGCCCATCCCCACCTTTACCCCCTCCATCTGGAAACTATCAAAATGTTCTTAGTATCTATGAGATTGTTTCTGTTCTACTTGTTTATTTTGTTTTCTTATATTCCACATAGAAGTGACACCATATTGTATTTGTCTTCCTCTGTCTGACTTATTTCACTAAGCACAATATCCTCTAAATCCACTCATGTTGTTGCAGACGGCATTATTTCTTTCACTTTTATGGCTGACTTGTATTCCATTGTATAGATGGACCATTTCTTTATTCACTCACCTGTTGATGGACACTTAGGTTGCTTTCATTTCTCAGCTGTTGTAAATAATGCTGCAATGAAAATATGGCTATATATGTCTTTTGATTTAGTGTTTCAGGTTCCTTCAGGTAAGTATGCAGAAGTGGAATTGCTCTTATAATTGGTTATCACAGTTGTCTCCTTGCTGCAGCGTCTACCTGGGCCCTGCTAAAGTCAGTTCTTCCTAGTGAGATCTGACCTGTAAGTGTATAATGTATAATGCACACTCATCCTATATAATAAATGGGTAATACGCAAATTGACCCTAACAGCAGAACCACTGGGAATGACTGGTCACTATAACACACACTGATCACCAGGGGGCAGATGCTCAATGCAGGAGCTGCCCCCTGGTGGTCAGTGCACTCCCACAGGGGACGCTCTGCTCAGCCACAAGCCAGTACAGCAATGGTGGTGGGAGCCTCTCCTGCCTCCTCAGCAGCGCTAATAATGTCTGACTGCAGCTTAGGCCTGCTCTCTACTGGCAAGTGGACATCCTCTGAGGGCTCCCAGACTGCCAGAGGGATGTCTGACTGCCAGTTTAGTCCTGATCCACCAGGGAGTGGGCCTAAGCCAGCAGGTGGAAATCCCCTGAGGGGTCCCAGACTGTGAGAAGGCACCAGGCCTCTAGTTACACATTATAAAGTCCAATTGGTTAAATCTGAAAAGAAAGAAACATCAATTGAGCTGTCATCTATTAAAGTGTGTATACATTTTTTGGAAGCATCCTGTGTATAAGCAACATATTTGTAGAAGTTAAGAAATGGTCAGAAGTCTTCTAGAGCAGTGGTCACCAACCTTTCAGACCTCACAGAGCACCAGAAGTATTTGGATCACTGGTTGGCGACTGCTGTGGTCTAGAGAAAGGCATGACCTAAAGTCTTTCCTCCAGTGGCCTTAAGGTAGCTCAGGCTCCTGTGGCTTCAGGATTCACCTCTGCTAGTATCTTGTAGGCCCACTCATCCTTGGTGACTTAGCAGAAGTTCTCTTCCTTACCCACTAATTGGAAGCTGCCCTGAAACTAGATGGCAGGAGAGATGCACCAGATGTAGTTTCCATGAACATTGGGGGAGATGTGGATATGAAAGCTCCTCAGACTCGAGAGGAAAAGTCATAATATAAGCATCAAGATTCCAACTTACTGTATTTTCTGGCGTATAGGATGACTTTTTAACCCAGGAAAATCTCAAAAGTTGGGGGTTGTCTTATACGCCCAGTCATTTTATACGCTGGAAAATACAGTATATGGGGTGTGACTCCTGAAATGGTGGCCCCAGGACTATGAGAGATTTTGAAAGTCAGCCCTAATTTGAGTGGAGAATGCTTAACAATTTCTGATCAAAACTTTCACATATTACTTTTCAAGGTGCACATTTTGTATGACAGTATAGAACTCAGCTGTTAATTTGTACCTAAATGATGTATAAACTAAGAAATATGGCAAATAAATTCAAACTACAAATTATTTCAAATCACATGTCAACCATTTTCTCACGGCAATAATGTGCTTCCTGGTTGTTCTGCTTAGAGTGAAATAATGATTCCATGTGTAGTAGGTGATCCTGTAACCTCACTTGTTATCCCACCTGTAAAACAGAGTAGATTAGTTCCCAATTTTAGTAGAGATACATACATCTCCTTTAGGAGGTTATGTTGTTAAGTGGCCGAAATTAAGTACTCTGGTTTATTATATAACTAAATTCATTTGAAATATGATGATGGAGGAGAGCTCTATGGATACCCTGTACTGCCAGAATGATGAACAAATGGATTCTAGAGCAAATTAAGCCAGAAACATCACTGGAGACAAATGGATAAAACTGAAGCTGTCCTCCAGGGCACATCATGAGAAGGTAGGGTTTTTTTGTTTTGTTTTGTTTTTTGGAAAAAAACAATAATGCTGTGAAAAATCGAAGGCATTAGGAAAAGAGGAAAACCAAATATGTGTTGGGTTGACTATAAAAGAGACGACAGCCATGAGTCTGCAGGAGTTGAGCAGGGCTGTTAAGGACAGGACCTTGGGGACCTCACTCATTCATAGGAGTCAAAGGCACATAACACACACATCGTTTATGATTATGCCTGGTTTCTTATTGCTTGTGATTGTCAAAGCATTTTTTAAAATACTAGAAAACTTCTTCAATGCAAATAATAAAAAACCAACCAACCACAGTTTTTCC